>JAWQEG010000828.1:875000-1101502 GCA_033782935.1 Petrolisthes cinctipes | reverse complement strand
TCACCATTCAAAATAATCACAAGAGAATGTGGAAACATTAATCATTAGTTTGTTCGAGTTATCAATGTGTGAAACTATTGTCCAAGACTGTACACTCGCAATCCACAATCCCTAGCCTAACCCCACCCCAGTCGAAGCCCGAGATCTGAAGCAGGAGGTGCCTCATCAAGACACTATAATGTACCAAAAATAATCTATCCCATTAACACCACAGTGACCCCCTCTCTCTGTGTGTGTCTCTCATTATATCTGTTTCTCACTCTTTCCATCCATCTGTGTGTATGTCTCATTATATCTGTTTCTCCCTCTTTACATATATCAGTGTGTGTGTGTGTCTCTCATTATATCAATCTGTTTCTCTATAAAACATAATAGCCTTCTGCCCTTGTCACCAGGAACCCACTAGAGTCTTGTGAGAGGGTACCGGCGATGTCATTAGAGCCATGGCGTGAGGACCTTCCCCAAACACCACCACCAGCGATACAGTGTACATACCTGGGACACAGACACCAGCCATCCACATATGTACAGGTCTCTCTTTGTCTCTCCTGTCTCTGTCACACCCACGGACAGGTGAGGATGGAAGGAGGGTGCTTGTTTATACTGATTCCATACTCACGGTCAAGTAAGGAAGGATGGAAGGAGGCCGCTATAGTTTCCTTTGGATGCCATTGAAGACCAAACTGCTCCATTATTTATACACCACTCCAACACACAGGCTTGATTTCCCAGTAGTTAGCCCATGCAGGGCCTCATTAGATCAGGTCAATTCAAGAGTATAATAATATCCATTAACACTTGGATACAACCACTACAATGCCCAGCCTTAAGGGGATATTTTCTTGTTGGTACATTGGTTCCATCAAACTATACGAGAACACAGACAGACACCCTAATTGGACCTAAAAGAGGATCTGTTTCGTTGCATAGTTTGCAGGAATTAGAGACCTTCCAATTTACCAACAAAAAAATCTCCCATCCGCAACCTGTATGGAGGGATGCTAGTCTATTTATCTCTTGTCAAGATATCACTCTGGACTTTGTACTAGGAAAGGGTAGGAGGGAGGCTGCTCAATTTATCTTTGCTAATATTGACGACAAATCTGTTCGATTACCACTCCAACTCACAGGCTTGAGTTTCCCGTAGTCAACACAAGTCATTTTTAGGTTAGATTTGGTCACGTTCAATCAAGAGTATAACGGTTCTCATTCAAATAAAACCACTACAACGCACGGGCTTTAGTTACCAGTAGCCAATTAACCAAGGTCCTAAATAAGTTAAGTCAGGGTAATTCAAGTGCATAATTATCTATTGATACTTTAGGGGAATAACTTTAATAAATATGAGGGATAATTATTTCTATAAACTATGCAAGGAAACAAACTCTGTAAACTAAGACGTTTCCTTTTCGTGGTATCGTTTGGAGGAATCATTAGCAATCTATTTTTACCAACAGAAAATAACCATTAAGGGTTTTGCTGTGCCTTCAGTTTCCTACCCTCTCCTTTTCACCACTTCAATAGTCCTCATTTAAGAGTTTGCTCTCCTTCCTTTCCGTTTGTTTCCTTCTATTTCCTTTGTGTTTGTTGTCCCTCCTTTCCTTCTATTTCCTTCGTTTTTGTTGTCCCTCCTTTCCTTCTATTTCCTTCGTTTTTGTTGTCCCTCCTTTCCTTCTATTTCCTTCGTGTTTGTTGTCCCTCCTTTCCTTCTATTTCCTTCGTGTTTGTTGTCCCTCCTTTCCTTCTATTTCCTTCTTGCTTGCTGTACCACATCTGTCACCTTCTCCCTCCTCCTACAGGGTCGTCTAGGTCGGTCTCCTTTCGTTCTCTAAAATATTTTTTTTTTTTTTTTTTTTTTTTTACTTAGAGGATAGTACAGCGTTGGAGTAAATTGTTCATGCAAACTATTTCAAGCAAGAGACCCCCATTATTTTCGTTAATCTGGTCCTGTTTCCTGGCATACTGTGGAGGAAACAAGGCACTCTATGTACCAAAAATATATTAGCCCCTTAACCTGTGGAGGAAAGTTTTACATTAGTTTTACATAATGCTAACATTTTCCCCTACAGATGGAGTGCAAACCCAATCTGGCTGGGTGTCAACAGGGCCAACATGATGAACACTGCAGACTTGTGTGTTGAAGTGGTCAGTCTCTCTCTCTCCTGCTTCAAACTATTCTTCTAGAATACTCATGTTTGAATTATGAACACTTGAGAATGCGGTATATCAACTGTTTGTATAAATTCTTGAAAGTTATGTCTGCGTGTTAATGCTAAGGCAGATATGAAGTGTAGGCTACAAAAATGTATATACTTTGATGAATAATTGTTTCATTATATCATATTCTGCCCCCATCCCCTCAAAAAAAAAAAAAAAAAAAAAAAAAAAAAAAAAAAAAATTGCTTCTGTTTGCTTGGTGTTGGTTCTCACTGGAAGAAATTCTTGTAACATGATACCACACCCTCCTTTTTCCAAGCCTGTGTTTGTCGTGGGGTGCCAGACTGGCAATGGAAGTCTGCCAGGACCCGTAGTTATAAAAATATATACTTCACTACAAGGATAAACTTCGTCTGTAAGCGTTCATGCATGGCAAGGAATATTACTGCAAGAGGAGGAAAATGGTCCACTGCTTCGAATTGAACCTGATACACTTTGCGCAAGTCAGGAATGCAAACATACCAACAAATGCGAATTCTGGGAAGTAAACATCTGTGTTGTCCTCTCACCTCGCAACCCACTCGTTGGTTACACTATTGTTACAAGATCTTTTCTCTCCTACTATTTGTCTCTATCTTAAATCGTCTATCAGGAATTGACTTCGGACCATTTTGGACTAAATGCAGACGTCCTTTCGACCTTCCTGCACAACCTAGATTGTTTTCTTATAGTATGTTGCAGTGGTCGACTTTGCGAGTACGTGGCCAGGCAGGAAGGAAAGATAGCTGGGGAATGATTTAGTTTTAGTTATGTTCCTAATTTCGTTTGTGAACAGCTCCAGTAGAGGTGGTATTACACCAATGTTATTTTGTGAAACACTTGGGGGAGTCATGAAGTAACGAGAAAAGCCTGTGATATAATATACGGAAAGTATTTAGTTTCATGGCGAGTATAAGTACCCTAATCTGTCGAGTGACGTAATAGTGCATGCACATAGGCGCAGAGGACAACCCAGTAAATTCTGTATTTGTTAAGTAAAATAACAGTTAAGTGTATTATATCAATGATAGCGAGTTGCTGTTAGTGGTTCGTATCTCGGTATTTGTGTTTAATAGATAGTATTAAAATTTTTGGTGAGTTGACAACTGTCTGAGAGGATAGCGTCTATCTACCACACTCGTCCCCAGCTTTTATCCTCTCTACTTCCATCAGTCAGTGTTGCCATTGCTCCTACCCTTACAGGTGTGAACCCCGCAAGTTTCGATTTGTTAGCCGAGACGAAGGGTGAAGTATTATCCTATAACTGTGTGGAAAAAAAAAAAAAAAATTGTTTCTCGTTAATGTTCAACAGTGTTTGAGTACAGCAATTGTTGCACAAATAAATTGTAAGTGTTCTTACATACTGCATTAAGTGCTCAAAATATATAGCTGTTGTCTCTACAACCAATAGATATAAAAACTTGTAGTGTTATTGTAGCTGCTGGTATAGTTATCAACACTTTTAACTGGTTGGCTACAGAAGAGGAATACTAACAATGCTGAGACTATTAAGTATAAGTTGTTTCTACTGAACAATTTGTAGCCAGTGTTAATAATTATCACTAATGCCGAGACTTTATTATCACTTGCCCACCAATGATCAGTGATGTTTGGTGGTAGGTTAGTGTCTCATCCACAAATAGATCTATAGTACTGAAGCTTGGCGGATAGTTTTACCATAATATAATGTTGAAAAGCAGGTAGTCATATCTTATGTAAATATCATTGACAGTTATCCAAGCAATAAAGGAAAAACCGACAATTTTTTTTTTCTTTTTTTTTTAATCTACAGAATAGCTATGGCAGAAAAGTCTCGTTCAACTTTTTCCAGCGCTCCCTCCTCACTCAGTCAAGCCTTCCCCTTCCATTCTCATTTTTCTCCCTCATGTCATGTCATATCCATCCTGTTCACCCCTCTGACTGGTGAGGTCTGACACTCATTTCAGGCCTTTCAATTTCACTCTCACTCACATTGTCTAAACCACTCCAGTGTATGATGCTTAACTGTTTAGACTAACCCACAGTCAATACCAAATTGCCCTTGCAGTAAAATCACATCACTCTTACACATTCCCATTGCTTTCTCCATCCCACATCATTATGCCACGTACTCAATGCAAGTAGGTCATTTCCAAAGCTACTATTCTAGACTGTTTCATCCTATACCATGAATACAGTATGCCTTATCAGTGTTGGCAGGACAGTGGTATTCCACAGTTCTCATTTAATTCTTATGCTTGCTTGTTTAACTTTGCTGATTCTCTCCCTTTTTCACTCCCCACTACACGACACAAATAGATTCAGTGTATTAGACACCACCACTTCATCTTCACCACCACCCACAATTCACAACACACCTTCACCATTAGATAGGATCACCCGACGTTTAGGTAGACGCAACAGAGACAATTCCTCCCCTACACAAAACCGACAGCGAGACATGACTTCCCTTAACTCCGCATCACCCACTCCTCCACTCCCAAACCATTCTACACCCAACCAGACTCTCCATAGTACATGTTCACTCTCCATAACACCAATCACCATCCCCAATAGATCATCCATCCTCACACCTCATTCTACCACCAACACCACACTCGACTCCATCACCCATAAAAAACTGTCTTCCCTCCGTACCCTAGTCATCAACTTCCGTAGCATCATAAACAAAAGAGCCGCCTTTCACCAAACCCTCCAGACCTATGACCCCGACATTATTATAGGGACAGAGACCTGGCTCACACCTGACATCCAGGACAGTGAAATCTTCCCGACGGACAGTCCCTATAATATGACCCTACACAGGAAGGACAGAATAGACGATAAACATGGTGGTCTTAATTGCGACAAAGCCAGGACTAGTTGCGACCCCAGTCACCGAACTGAACGCGGACTCTGAAATTATATGGACTAAAATACAGATACAGGGCTGCAGGACACTCATTATAGGATCATTTTATCGTCCCCCAAATTCAAACTTAGAATACCTGCAGACCCTTGACGATTGTTTATCTAAAATTGACCCCTCCAAAAATATATGGTTGGCTGGTGACTTTAACCTTCCCGACATAAACTGGACAGCACAGGCGACACTGGACAATCCCACCCATGAAGGCGACTTACTATTACAGACTGATAGGAAACTCTTACATGAAAATTTCATTGACATCATTAACACCCACTCACTTACCCAAACAGTACTCGAACCAACACGCACACAAGTCAGTGTAGAAAGACATAATCCTAACATAAGACACGGGGTCACATCCAACATACTAGACTTATTTCTCACAAACAACATTTCCTTAATTACACGGACACGAGTACTACCTGGTCTTAGTGACCATGAGATGGTACTCATTGACGCAAACATCAAGCCAACAACACAAAAACAATTACCCAGGACAATTTACATGTACAACAGAGCTGACATGGATGGCATTACCCAAGACTTAGTTGAATTTTGTGACTACATACAGAAAACACTACAGAAAGAAACTAAACAAGCAGAAACTAAATACACATCCACTTTCCTCGCAGACAACACACAAAACCACAAAAAATTCTTCAGCTTTTTTAAAGCACGCAAACAAGACTCGACCGGTATTACAACATTACTACACAACAATTCCTTGGTTACACACCCACAAGACAAAGCCAACGCTCTTAACACACAATTCCAGTCCGTTTTTACCCATGAACATGAACACTTACCAGACATGCCAACACCATCACACCCACCTATCCCTCCCATTCATATAAACACCCAAGGAATTGAGAAACTCTTATCTGAGGTAGACATACACAAAGCGACTGGACCAGACAATATACCCTGCAGGATATTGAGGACTAACGCTAGCGTTCTTGCCCCTGTCCTGCAGGTTATATTCTCACAAATTTACAGACCGGTGAACTCCCTCAAGACTGGCTTTTGGCAAATGTGACCCCAATCTTTAAATCCGGAGACAGAACCCTTCCCATTAATTATAGACCTATTTCACTTACCTCAGTCCCCTGCAAAATTTTAGAACACATTATTCATAGACACATAATGGACCACTTTGATAGGCAAAATATACTGACTGACAATCAACACGGTTTTCGGCCTAAACGCTCGTGTGAGACGCAGCTACTGGTAACTACTCATGACATCTTGCAGTCCCTCAATGACACAAAAATCAGACAGGTTGACGCCATAGTATTAGACTTTGCCAAAGCCTTCGACAAAGTCCCTCACCAAAGACTACTACACAAATTAGAATTCTATGGCATGCAGGGACAACTTCTTCACTGGATTAGAACGTTCTTGACTACCAGAAAGCAACGTGTAGTTCTTGACGGTAGTCAGTCTCCATCTGTTCCTGTGACCTCTGGGGTACCCCAGGGCACTGTCCTGGGTCCCCTTCTCTTCCTTTTATACATTAATGACCTCCCACTTTCACTTTCCTCTACCACTAGACTCTTTGCAGACGATAGCTTAGTTTACAGACCAATTAAAGATAGGAATGACTGCCTTCGACTACAGGACGACCTAACTGCACTTGAAGACTGGGAAGTCAAGTGGCAGATGACATTTAGACCAGACAAATGCCATCACATCCGTTTTACCCGTGCCCATAATGTCATTCCATATACATACCAATTACACAACACCAACCTCAACACAGTCACTTCCCACAAATACTTGGGCGTCCACATCTCAGCGGACATGAGGTGGAACACACACATAGGTAGCATCAGGGCTAAAGCTAGTAGGGTCCTGGGGTTCTTGCGCAGGAACCTCAGCAGGTGTAACACAGACACCAAAATTATTGCATATAACACTTTTGTTCGGCCACATTTAGATTATTGCGACACCGTCTGGGACCCACACACTTACAATAATATCAATAAACTAGAGTCCGTACAAAACAAGACTGCAAGATGGGCCAGACGTGATTACAGACACACTACATCAGTCACTTTGCTTAAACAAGACACAAAACTAGGCCCATTAGTAACACGAAGACAGATACACAGACAACAGATGATATACAAAATCACAAACAAGTTAGTTGACATAGACAAAGACACATATCTACACCCTACAAGTATACGATCCACTAGAGGCAGCCACAACTTAAAATACCATACATACCAGACAAGCACTGATATATTTAGGCACTCATTCTTTCCCCGCAGCATCCAAGAGTGGAATCATCTCCCATCTCACGTAGTTAATAGCCCCACTCTTGACACGTTTAGAAATAGGATCACCAATCATTACCTCCCTAATCCTCAACCCACAGTCCCTGACCCAATCCACCCTTATCCTAACCTTCTTCCTAATCCTGCCCTGGATCCCTAAATCCCCCGCACAACCCCCGCATATTATGCCGCCCATGAGCGGCCCTCTGCGGGACCCTAAAACTTGAACTTGATCCTGTCACTGTAGTTGATCTGCACTGCTCTCTCTCTCTCTCTCTCTCTCTCTCTCTCTCTCTCTCTCTCTCTGTGTGTGTGTGATTTCCCCTTTCATGTACCCATGCTTACTCAGAACCGGGACTGTACCAGATTTTTTTTCCCCGCTCATTTACGTCCATCTCAGTTCCCAAGATTCTTGCACCCAGTATTAGTTGGCATTTTCACTCTCGTTGCAAAGTAATTACAGTAACTGTGGCTCCTCTTTCAAAAGCTAACACTCAACTCTTACTGACATTCATCTTTAGCTTCCCTCCCTTACTTACCTGCAAACTCATCCATGATTCTCTACAACTTCTCTTCACTCTTTGCCATTAGCTCAGTGTCATCTTCAAATAACCTTGCCATCATAAGACCACTGTACTCCATCCAACCTTAGCTTTACATCCAAGCCTCTCACTGTCTGTCACATTCATCTCCCTCATACAGCCATCCTGGGCCATGGTAAAGGGCTTGATGAAGCCTATATCCAGTGTCGAAACATGCACACGAAAACAATCCATAATAATCCTTGAAGAGAAGTGACGTGTCACACACTACCTCTGTCTCACACTGTCGAAGGTCTCACTTAAGGGAAAACCTCAATTCTGTTAATTGGAGTCATTCTGATTCATTCAAACTGTTTCCTGGGAGGAGGTGGAGTGGGGGAAAAGGAGGCAGGTAGGGGAAAAGGAGGCAGGTAGGCGGTAAGGTAGGAGGAAGAGGGGGAGGTGGAGAGGGGGAATGAGTAGAGGAGTAGGTGGAAGGAGGTGGAGAGTGTGATAAAGAAACACGGAAATGTGTTTTCCATTGGGAATTTCTTAAAATGACCAGAAGGGGTGGGATTAGACAACACAACGACAGCAAACTAAATATTAGAATACGACACTAGATAATATCAAACACAAATATATAGACATCCTTTTAACATCTTTTTAACCAGTGTGACCCTTTTTTTTAATGCTGACGACCCGTGTCCCTCCGGGAATGAGCGCTGCATTGGCCTTGCCAGCCATCAGCGGCCCCCCAGTGGGGGAGTGGACAGATATGGCTGCAGGCGGGGGGGGGGGGGGGTCTCCGGGTTTCCCTGTGGGGGGAAGGGGGGGTGCATGAGAGTGGTAGCAGTGAATGTGAATGGAATGGTTGAAGAGGCGAGAAATAGTTGAATGCTTTAAGAATGGAGGAGTAGATGTGATGGGAGTGACTGAGACACACTTGAAAGGATGGGGAGTGGAGGAGTGTGAGGCTGGAGGAGAGAGTGTGATGTGGGAGGGAATGGAGGGAGGTGTAGTGTGGACAGGAATGAGTGAGAAGTGTAAAGGAAGAGGGAGGGAGGGGTGTGCAGTGCTGGTAGCACCAAGGGTATGGAAGAGAGTAGATGGACATGGATGGTGTGGGACGAGAGTGGCATGGGTGACAGGAAAGATTGGTTTGGTTAAGTATGCATGGGTGTGTGCGTATGCACCTGTGAATGAGAGGAATAAGGCTGGGAGAGAAAAAATGAGAGATTTCTGGGAGAAGTTGAATGGGTGTTTGAGGAAGTTTGAGAGTGGAAGGAAGATTGTAATGATGGGTTATATGAATGGGAAAGTAGGAAATGAGAGAGTAGGAAGTATTGTTGGTAAATGGGGTGTGGAAGCAGTGAATGAGAATGGTGAATATCTGGTGGACGTCTGTGCTGAGAGAGGGTTGTTCTTGGCTAACACCTTTCAGCACAATATGATCCACCGGTATACATGGAAGAGAAGGGATGAGAGAGGAGAACAAAAGAGTTTGATTGATTATGTGGCAGTGGATGAAAGGTTGAGGAAGGATATGTATGACGCAAAAGTGGTGAGAGGAATGGTCCATTGCTCCGACCATTTTGCGGTGTTGGTGAGGATGAAGGTTCGGGTTAAGTGGGAGTATGGTATGAAGGAGTGAGGAATAAGAGGGAGGTGGCTAGTGGGAAATTAGATGTAGAAGAGTATAGGGAGGAATATAAGAGGAGGGTGGGTGAGGTGCTGGGGGATGTAAGGATGGGGATAGGGGAGGGAGTGGGAGTGAATGCGGTGTATGAAATGTTTTAGATGAGAGTATTAAGGACAGCAGCAGAGGTAGTCGGATATAAGACACACAAGAGGGGCAAGAAAGGGAGTGCTTGGTGGACAGAAGAAGTGAAAGATGCTGTAGAGGATAAGAGGAAGGCATATAGGAGAACACTACAGAGGAATATGCCGGAAGAAGTGAGAGAGAGATGGAAAAGAGAATATAATGTGTGTAAGAGACAAGTGAAAAGGATGGTGAGTGAGAGTAAAAGGAGAGTGGATGAGGAGTTTGGTATGAAGCTAAGTGAAAAGTTTAAAGAGAACAAGAAATTATTCTGGAAGGAGGTAGAAAGAGGAGAAGGAAAGTCTGGTAGTGTGAGAATGAAGAGAGAGGATGGAGTTACTGTGGGTAGAAGTGAGGAAGTGAAAGAAGTGTGGAAGAGGTATTTTGATCGGTTGATGAATGGGGGGACGGGAGGGAAGACGGTGGTGACATGCATGGGGATGGAGGCAGGTGGTAGACGACAGGATGTACAGGGAGAATTAGGAAGGGAAGAGGTTAGGAAAGCAATACGAAAGTTGAAGATGGGAAAGGCACCGGGGGTGGATGGGATAACAGCTGGAATGTTAAAGTGTGGGGGGGAGGTAGTGGTGGAGTGGATGTTGCTTATATGTACTATTGCGGACAAAAGGGTGATACGTCCTCACGACTGCTGCCCCTGTTCTGGCTGGCAAGTTGCTGTTGGCTCGAGAACTACACCACCGCGTAAACCAGCAACCGAACAGTTGACTGTCTCGGATTCAGATAGGAAGTAATTTACCCCCCCCCCTCTCTCTCTCTCTCTCTCTCTCATGTGTATAGCATATACAGTAAATAAATGCATTAGATGATAGGTAATATCTGGTGCAAAACTAAATAATGACTATTGCACAAGAAGATAACCCAGTACTACTATTTGTCAGAAATTACACAAAAGCTGAAATATTACTAGAATAAACTGAATCATAGTTCATACTAGTGTGATTTTAAGCCCACAGAAGCATGCAGTAAAATGAAAAATGATAAACCTCATTTAAAATGCAATGGGAGCAATGACCCTTTGAAAGTAATGTTGGCTGTGTTCACTATTATAGTATCTTTTCAAGGACTCGGTCTGTAGCATACGGCTGTCTCATGACCGGACCACTGTTCGATTCATGCACTTAGATTTTCTCCATATAACCTGTAGTTCTATATTTGCAGCACCTATATGTAATATATCCATTTATATATGTTTTTATATTTACTTTTTAAGTCAGTCATGTTTCCACTAGTTAAAAGAAAGTAACTTTTTTTTCCCTGACAGTCCATAGGACATCTTATTCACAAAAGCAAAATTCATTCTTTCTTAAGATAATAATTTTCTTCGTAAGCGTTCATTCATGCTCCGAAATCAAAATATAAACACATACTAATAGAATAGCAACACCGTTCACTGCTTCTAAATAAGCCTGAAACACTATGGGAGATCAGTAATGCAAGCATACGAGTAAGTGCAAACTCTGATATGCCTAGTGAATACAGGCCCTGGCTACGTGTAAAAGGAAAATGGTATATTAATGATACAGTCAGCGTTCAAGGTGTTAAATACTAGTACTGGCATTTTCTTCTTGTTCAGTTATTACTTGCTTTGCACCTGATATTACCTATCACCTAATGCATCTATTTATATGCTATACATTTCCTATCCGAATCCGAGACAGTCAACTGTTCGGTTGCTGGTTTACGCTGTGGTGTAGTTCTCGAGCAAGCAGCAACCTGCCGGCCAGAAATGGGCCAGCAGTCGTGTGGACTTATCACCTGGAGTAGAAAGAAACTTTTGTCTGCAATAGTACATTGGCCTGGAGGCAGGGAGAGGTGCCAAAGGATTGGAGGAGAGCCATAATTGTACCTTTGTATAAGGGGAAGGGGAGTAAGGATGAGTGTGGTAGCTATAGGGGAATAAGTCTTCTTAGTGTACCGGGGAAGGTTTACGGGAAGGTTCTTACTGAAAGACTGGTTGAAGTAACAGGGAATAAAGTTAGTGAGGAGCAGAGAGGGTTCAGAAAGGGTAGAGGATGTGTGGACCAAATATTTGCATTAAAATCAATAGTGGAGAAATATATTGGGAAGGGTAAGAAGTTGTATGCTGCCTTCATGGATTTGGAGAAGGCATACGATAGAGTTGATAGGAAAGCTATGACAGAGGTGTTGAGAATTTATGGTGTTGGGGGGCCTTTGCTGAAAGGCATTGAGGCTTTTTATGCAGATGCAAAATCATGTGTACGGGTAGAGGGTGATCTAAGTGAGAGTTTTAATATTAGTGTAGGGCTGAGACAGGGGTGTGTTATGTCACCATGGTTGTTCAATATATATATGGATGGTTGTATGAGAGAGGTGAAAGCCAAAGTGAATGGTCTGGGGGTGAAGTTGAGGCTGAATGAAGTAAATTGGTCCCTGGTGGCAAGTTTGTTTGTGGATGACACTGTGCTGATGGCTGAGAATGAAATGAATTTACAGAGAGTGGTGGACGAATTTCAGTCTGTGTGTAAACGAAGGAAATTGAAAGTGAATGTAGATAAAAGTAAAGTGATGGTATTTGAAAGAGCAGAAACTGAAGTGATTGACTTTGCTACACCTTACAGAGTGGCTGTACCAACTGGGACTAAATGTGAGATAACTCTGAGGGGCGAGAGGATGGAGGAAGTGAAGGAGTTTAAGTACCTGGGTACAGTTATGTGTAAACATGGAAGTATGGAAGGAGAAATTAGGGAGAGAGCAGTGAAGGGTAGACAGGTCATAGGATCACTGGGAAGGGTTATGAAGGGTAGAAGTGTGAGTATGGAAGTGAAAAGGGGACTACGAAATAGTATAATCCTGCCAACACTGACATATGCGTCGGAGACATGGACATGGAGTAGGGCGCATCAGTCTAGAATAGGTGGTGTGGAAATGAGTTACTTGAGAGGAGCATGTGGACTTACTAGATGAGATGGAGAAAGTAATGAGAGTGTGTATGAGAGATGTGGTATGAGTGAGAAGGCAATTGGCATTGAGTGTGGAGTAGTTGAGAGAGTGAAACGTGATACATTGAGATGGTTTGGACATGTAGAGAGAATGCAAGGCGAGGAATTTGTAAAGAAGGTGTATGGAAATGAAGTTGTGGCACCTGGTGTGAGAGGCAGACCTCCGGTCAGATGGCAGAACAGAGTGGAAGAGTATGTAAAGGAGAGAAACGTGAGGGGCAGAGTAGGGCTTGAACAAGTAAGGAGGGAGTGTTGGAACAGGGAGAACTGGAGACACTTCTGCCGTGGCCACCCCCTTGGGGGGAGTTCCCGGAGGGAACGAGGCGTCAGAGCTATAGATAGATAGAAAATAAACACAAATACGTAGACAGAAAAATACTATATAGACACAACCACGTGGACACGAAGCGGTTGGGTTGTGTTCTCCCTTGGGAATTTTAGAAAATGACCAGAAAGGGTGGGATTAGAGCAGGTAGATCAATTAAGGAAAGGTAGGGCTAGGTTTGCCACACAGTCTATAACTAGCTAAAAAAAACAACTACAATAGAACGAAAGCAAACTAAATAGTAGAATACGATACTATATACTATTGAACACAATTATATAGACACAAAATAAACATAATTATATAGACACAAAATATACACAAATAGGTAGACACAAAATATACACAAATATGTAGGCATAAAAAACACAAATATACTAATACAATGTTAGCCAAAGCCAAATAATTACTCAATATCAACAGAGATATTACGTTACTTAAATAACTGGATAAAAGGATAAAAATACAAAATTATAATTTCTACTCAACGTTCGTTTATTTCTCTGGAGCTGCGACGATCCCTCCTTCTAAACAACAAGGGCACAAGCGTACACAGGTCACTATACACACACGTGTGTTCATTACCACTCTCCACTCTCCAATGGAAAGATGAATGAAGGTAGAGTGTTCCAGAGTTGAACAGTTGTGTATATGAAAGACTGAAGGCGCAATTACACGTGCCAATTTTTCGTCAATTATTCACCTGCAATTTTAACTGTGTCTGGTCACACGAACTATAGTCAAACCAGAATATACTGAGCCTTCGGGTTGGGTCGAGGATTAAGACGGCGTTGCCAAATCTTCACCAAAACATTAATAAAATGTTGATATATAAACCAAATTGTGTTAGCTTAAAGAATTTGATAAATAATACAATGTATCCAAAGTATCCACAAAAACATGTTAGGTTCATTGTAAGTATATTTACAACAATAAAACATACAACATGTGGCATATTAATTTTACCATGTTGCCACAGTTGGGACAAAGGGATAAAGGCGGGTCAAGGACGCATATACTCACACATGTCAGTCACCTCGCCCGGTCATTCTCACACCAGCCACCATGGACGAGACATCTCCCAGACGCGTCGGTATTCTCCACAGCCAAGCAAAGGAAATTATTTATTATGTTAATAGATATTTCCTCCATGAGAAGGCTAACAGAGGACCCATATTGGATCCCTCGCAGGCAGTTGCTCGCACAGCTAAGGCAACCAACGTGTCTGTAGCAACCGTGAAGAGGATTTGTTCGAAATTAAACAAGAAGAATGATACTGAAGACAATGCCGAGAATCCTACCTTCACCTCGCCAGTCAAGCAGCGCTCTTGCACAGTGACAAATTTTGATGATTTTGACAAGTGTGTACTACGGCGAACAATCCTTCAGTTTTATGAGAGGAAGGAACTCCCAACTCTGTTTAAGATAAAGGAGGAGCTCATGGAAAAGATATCCTTTGAAGGATCACTGGAATCCCTGCGCCAAGTAGTGATGAAAATTGGTTTTAGATTTGGAAAAATTAATGGTCGCCGTTATCTGATGGAAAGGAGTGATGTTCTATCAGCCAGATCTACATTTTTACAACAAATGAGACGCCTAAGAGAATCATCCCCCTGTGTAGTTTACCTTGACGAAACCTGGGTAAATCAAAACTACACTGTCTCCAAGTGTTGGATTGATAACACAGCAAACCAAGCTACGGGAGTCAAGGCACTCACAGGAAAAGGCAGTCGCCTGATAATATTACATGCCGGAACAAAGAATGGGTTTGTCCCCAACTGTGAGTTAATATTTCAAGCCAAGAATGATGGAGACTATCACAATCAAATGACTGCCACGGTATTTGAGAGTTGGTTTAGGAACCAGTTGCTTCCAAATATACTACCCAACTCTGTGATAGTCATGGACAATGCTTCCTATCATTCAGTGCAGGCTGAGAAGCGTCCTACTTCATCCTGGTTGAAAGGTGATATCAAAGCCTGGCTCATCGAGAAGGGAGCAAAACCAAGTGAGGAGCTATTGAAAGGGCAGTTGCTTGAGCTTGCCAGGAATTACGGCAGTGGTAGAAAGAAATACGTAATTGATACAATTGCTGCAGACGCTGGTCATAAGGTTGTGCGCTTACCACCCTACCACTGCCAGTATAATCCTATTGAGCTAATTTGGGCTCAAGTGAAGAATTATATAGCCAAGAAAAATGATTTCAAAATGGCCAATCTCAAGTTGCTTGTAAAGGAAGCATTGTCATCAGTTACACCATTACACTGGGAAAATGCAGTGCAACATGCTGAAAAATTGCAGGAAGACGACGCAAAGTTAGATATTGCTGTTGATAAAGTAGTTGATTCGTTTGTCATAAATATCTCTGACGAAACTTCAGATGAAGAGTGCCTGGACTGAAAGTATTCTTTATCTTGTTATACCAGAGAGAGAGGATTAGGCCTCCTGGGGATACCTCTATAAAAAAACGCACCTGGACTTTTACCTCTATGGTGGTGTGGAAAGAAAGTCGACAATTGCCTGCAATAAATTGTTATATCTTCTACTTATAAAGATATTGATACTTTACTTATTTAAAATAAATAATTAATTACAAGTAAATCTTCGCTACTATTAAAAGAGGAAAAAATGACTGAAGATACATAAAATACAGTACTATAATTTTAGAGGGGTTACCCCATTAAATGTATCATAAAGAATGATGGATACCATGTGGGTTTGTTTTGGTGAAGATTTGGCAACGCCGCTCTTAATCCTCGACCCTACCCGAAGGCTCAGTATATTCTGGTTTGACTATAATCGAGATTTGAGCGTATTTCGGCAATTCGGTGGTTGGTTTTGTGGTACAGCTCATATCCTGCACCCTACAAATATTTTTTTTCTGAATATATATATATATATATATATATATATATATATATATATTCCAACGATTGGTGCATCTGGTACCTAGTGGGTATTTGCTTCTGCGTCCGTGATTGGTTGATTTGATGATAATGCTCGTTCAAGGGCTCCTAAAGCAACGTGTCCAAACTAATTATATCTCAGATGTTTTGATCTATTATGCCTTAAATAAAGTATCTGACACGGTATTATGTTTTTAATATAACTAATATTATTATATAATTGCCAAATGACAAGCGAAAACTGGGTATAGTAGGGAAAATACGGCTGGTTGTTCATTAGGCTACGGAGGTGCTGTATCGTTCGAATCCATTCATTTCAGGTCAAGATACACCGTAAATATAAATTGAGCAAAGTTAAAGCATGTTATATTTTGTAATTTTGATTATCTTTTAACAAGATTCAGTACAATTTGAAAATCTAAAGCCTGCAATAGCCTCAAGAAGTAACTAAAGAAATTAAGGATAACGACCAAGTCAGAGCTACTACGGAAGAACGAACACAGTGTTGGCGGGAAGACGAACACCACCCCTCTCTCCAGTCGGCTAGCCTAGTAGCTTCTAACTTTTTACTCTATTTAGGTAAGTTTCTTTATTTGTAGGCTTGTCACAGTGTTGGAACAAAGAGGTCTGAAAGGTCCGGGTTCACAGTACTTTGTTGTTATTTGTCATAACAGTAACGACGAGAACAATACAGCAGTTGGATCTGAGGGGGTAAATATGTCGTCATTGTTGATGAAATTTATTTGTTTTCCCTCCAAGCGGGACTTCTACAGCCATTTTCTGCTAGATCCTATTGGTCCATTTTTGTAATTTCAACAGCACACATGCATTTTAATATAATTTTCTAAGCTTAATAACATTACAGATGGATCATCAGCGGCCATATTTGTTCTCGATATCGTCAATACAAGACGAGCAGGATCGTGTCGTGAAAATTGCCGAGTTGATATTGCAGGTGAAAAATTGACGAAAAAATTACTCGTGTGACCGCGCCTTGAGAGTAGGCTACTGGTTAACTCTTGCATTAGGGAGTTGGACAGAAAAGGGGTGAAAACGAGAGACTTGGAGAGTGTTGCATGCTCGCCTGAGGGGAGGAAACATACAATGAGAGAGTTCAACAGAGCAATGTCCAGTGTAATAGCGATATAAAAGAAAAAGTTATGCAACATTGCTGTGGAGAGAGGTTGTAGTGAATCGGTAAGAGGAGGAGAGTCGAGACAAAAGGCCTTTGATTCCACCTTGTCCAGGAGTGTTGTGAAGGTCGAGCCTCCCAACACATGAGAGCCATATTCCATACTGGGGCAGATGAGACCCCTGTACAGAGACAGCAACTGTGTGGGGGTGAAGTATTCATGGAATCTGTGCAGCACACCTAACTTTTTTGATGCAGTTTTAGTAAGAGAGGTAATATGATCTCTCCAAGAGAGATTGTGAGAGAAACACTCCAAGGACTTTGAGAGAAGAAGAAAGATTGAGTGTTGTGTCGTTGAAGAAGTAGGGATAGTTATTTGGAAGGTTACTGCGAGTTGAAAGATACAGGAACTGTGTTATAGAGGCATTGAAAACCACGAGGTTCTCTCTACCCCAGTTGGAGATGAGGGAAAGATCAGAAGTCAGGCGTGCTACTGCATCATCAAGTGGTGTGGAGATGAGCTGCTGGAATGGGTGGTTGTCAAAATGGGTGGAGTAGTGTAGGGTTGAATTATCAGTGTAGGAGTGGATAGGGTATGAAGTACGGTACAGCTGATAAGGTCATTACTGAAAAGGAGAATGATAGAAGGTCATAGAACAGAACCCTAGGAACACCACTGTTGATAAACATAAAAGGTTAAAGGTTACAGGTCTGCCAATGAGTGGCAGTCAATGGGACAGAGTGTAGCACACACTGTGTGTATGAAACACAACTATAGCACACATCACAAGGATGATGAGTGGCCCAGACACCTCTCCACCCAGGTGAGACCTGAGTTAGCTTCGGCTATGGCTGCGTAAGTAGGAAGAACTCAGACAGCCGACTCAAACCCCCCCACCCCCTTCTTACAGGGGTGGTAACCTCTGGCATCAGTGAAAGATTTTTATCGTGTCCTGAGCAAGGATCTAATGCTGGACCACAGAATTGCAGCCTCAGCCTCTACCACTGTGCTAGCCAGAAGAATACAAAGGAATACAAAGGAAGTACAGGCATCAGGAGGTCCATAGTGGCCTATTGCTAGGTTACCTGTTTAACTACACTAATCTAGACTACGTGTTGAAGGAAAGGATAGCAAAGGACAAGGCTCCTCCCCACCCACCACTCCCACCGGATATACCGGTTGGAAAAAAAGATAGAAAATATCACCTTGTTTGTTATAAAGAATGCATAAGGAAATTATATAGAAAAGTAAAGAATAAAAGTGCCCATCTACAACAGCAGCTATAGACCAGCCAGAATGAAAATCAGAGATAAAGGTGCGGAGGGAGGGATAGAATCCGAATGAGGGCAATCTGAAAATTAAAGCTTTGTGCCAGGCTCTTTTAAAAGTTTTCGATATGCCTAACGCGACAGTAAAATTTTCACTGAATTTCCAAATAGAGGATGGCCATGAATCAGAAAGGAGGAATAGAAGATCGCTTGTATAGCGTCCCTGACGGAAACCATTCTGACAATCAGAAAGGTCATGACGAGTTAGGTGTTTTTGAATTTTGGAGTTAAGAATAGATTCAAAGACTTTAGATAGACAAGAGATCAGAGAAATCAGTTGGAAGATTGGGAGCGGTCTCCTTTCTTCAGAACAGGTTGGATCAGAGGAAACTTTCAGAATGAAAGAAAAGTGTTAGATGATAGAGAACGACAAAACAATTTGTCTAGGCAGGGTGTCAGCATGGAAGCACAGTTCTTGAGAACAACAGGAGGAATTCCGTCAAGCCAGTAAGCCTTCCGAGTGTCAAGACCATAGTGGGGAGAAAATACTTCCTTTGAAGAAATTTTGATGACAGGCATAAGTAAGTTAGAGGGTGGTGGTGATGGAGGAACAGAGCTGGAATCGTCCAGAGTGGAGTTGGAGGCAAAAGTACGGGAGAAGAGTTCAGCTTTATCATGTGAAGAGATGGCAACATTACCATCAGGGAGGATGATAGGAGGGAAAGAGGAATAATTAAAGTTACTGGAGAGATTTTTAGCAAGATGCCAGAAAGAACGAGAGGAGGAAGAGTTGGAAAGATCATTACACTTGGCACGGATGAAGGATTTTTTGGCTATTTGGAGAACAGATTTGGCACGATTCTGGGCAGAAATATACTGAGCACGAGATTCATTAGTTTGAAGGTGTCGGTACCGTCTGAAAGCTTCCTCCTTGTTGTTGTCATAGTTTCCCAGACTGTCTGGCCGAGCAGTCCCGAGTCTGGTTGACCGAAGCCGCGCAGATGCTCGGACATCCAAATGGGAGTCAGGTTGAATGTGAGATCTGTTTCTTCGAAGGCAGCAGACGAGGGGACTGCTGGCTCACGGGCATGTATCCCCGGGGCAATAAGCCCACCGTCTGTAGTCTTCCTTGTTGTGCCACCCAATCAGGCGATCTCGTCGGTTTATCAGATGGAATGAGAGATCGTAAGAGAGACAGACAGAACAGGCCAGGATGTGGTAGAGGATACCAGATTCGATTCCTCATTTCTGGATAGAACCACCACTCACCAGTGTGTTGCTGGGTAGTTGAGATGTGTGCTGGGGATGGAATGGCATTCAGATGTTAGCTATGCCAAGTGTATGTTTGTTTTGGATTTTGCGTGTATTTAAATGCCCAGCGGGGCATTTAAATTGATCAGCTGACTGGGAGTGTTGCCATATCATGTAGTGAAGATTTTGGTTTTATTCATTTTTTTCATAAATTCTGCTACTCTTTCCAAAATTCAAGAAGCTGTAATTGTTGTATGATATTTTGCCCTCAATCAAGGGAGGTACTGCTACAGAGGCAGCAAGTCACATGACCATGACATACATAAATGATGATACATACATAAACAAACCCAGCCAGGGACGAGAGCGCCGCATACCAAACTCGTTATCTTGCTGTTATCTCCCCTGTACGACTTCTTCTCACCTCAAAATGCCTCGTGTCTCACGTGCTAGACTTCGTCTACGTTCATCTATGTCAAGAAAGGCGACATCTTATAATGAACAGAGGGAGGAGGAGGAAGAGATTGGGGCATGACACAACCTGTTGTTGCTACGCCGACCATCCCTGCCACCTCTACCAACAACCAGGGACTATCTACAAGCTCCACACTTCTATCTATGAGCTTTAGTAGTCCATCTACCAGCTTCAGTCTTTCACCAACCAACCCTGATGATCCACCTTTCAGCTTCGAGGATCAAGCAACCCCCTCAGGTACTGCACAGCAATGAGAAAGTTCAGCTGCTCTAAGGAAGAGGTTATTAGAAAATAAATTACCATCTTTGCCATCTGATACCTTTGAAAATATTATTATTAGCAACAGTTCTCTTGAAATGATGGCAAAACTTGTTAGGTGTAGTGTCTGCAGTGAGCATTGTGATGCAGATTGCCAGATACAGTGTAGTGTGTGTTGCCAAATTATGTTTGACTGGGCAAAAGAAAAAGTTAAAATTGAAGGCCAAAGAAAAAGTTAAGGACAAAATTCCCTGTAATTAGAAGACTGTACAAGTGATTATGTTTCTGGTGGATATTAGATAATCACCCACCGCTGTACATACAGTACCAAAGTACTGCTACCAGAGACTAGGTCTACAGGGGAAACTCGGGTCAAAGAAAAAACAAACGCACGCATCAAACCACCCCTTGGGTTGTGTAGAAGAGTTTTAACCACCTATGATATGGTAATGATATATAATATGATAAGACGACATGATATGGTAAAACTACTTTTCATTTAACCACTCGCCGCTAAATTTTCATACGGGTACTTGCATTCAAAATGCCGTAATTTTTTATTTATTCAATTTAAATTCAGTTTTTTTTTTCTTCTGAAAACTACATACAATGAGCTATAAAACTTATTTACTACATATTTCTGGCAAGTTTAATGTTATAGGAGTATTTTGTAGCCAAACTTTGAGAGCCGTTTTCTCAGAATAAATTTTTTACTGATAAGATACTCTTTTACAAGTAATAACTTTCTCATTTTCTAACCAATTTTTATTCTATGAAGTTTATTTTAAAGAGCATGGTATAAAGAAGACATTATCTTGCCAAATTTTATATATATATATATATATATATATATATATATATATATATATATATATATATATATATATATATATATATATATATATATATATATATATATATATATATATATATATATTTTAGTTGAAAATTTTTTTCTCTTCTTTTTTCCTTAATATCTTAGTTTTTTATCAATATTTTACAAAACTGACAAAATATTTGATAAATATGAAAATTTACTTTCAAATAAGCTATGAAAATATATTGTACAAGCAGAATTGACGGAGTTATTAAAACATTTTTTTTTTTTTTATGAAAAAAAAATCTTAAAAATAAAAATAATCAGAATAACTTGATTTTGGGAATGAAGCATTTTGGGGACCATCTCAACATTGTGTTAGTTTCATGAATTTTCAGCCATTCTTTCTGTATGATTACCTGATCACTGCTAGGTGAAGAGGGACATAGGCGGCTGGGAAAATTGTCAAGCAATTCCACTGACCCAGGAATTGAACCCGGGATCTCTTGCGTGCCAGGCGAGTGTGCTAACCACTACATCATCAGCACCCCGCTTCCTCCTTGTTGTTGACAGCAGTAGAATAAGCGTGATTAAACCAATACTTTCGTGATTTAGTAAGAGGAGAAGAATATGGAATGCATGCCTCAGAGGATCACCTCTGTGATGCGTGCAGAACACTCAGAAGGACCCCTGCCATGGAAGCAAAGTCATTCCATGCGAAATCTTGAAAGTACTGCCTCAGATCATCCCAGTTGGTGGCTCTGTAGTGCCACAGACGCCGCCACCTGGGAGGGTCCAAAGGTCTTACGGGAGCGATAAGATTGGATACTGAAAGAAGATTGTGATCGGAGGAGTCCAATGGAGAGAAAAGTTCAACAGTATAAGCAGAAGAATGAGAGGTTAGGAATAAGTCAAGGATATTGGGCTGATCTCCAAGGCGGTCTGGAATATGGGTAGGGTGCTGAATTTTCTGCTCTTGGTCGTTGAGGATAGAAAAGATGAAGACTTGTTCACCAGGTGGATCAGTGAAGGGAGATGAGAGCCAAAGGTGGTGGTGAACATTAAAATCTCCTAAAATGGAGATTTCTGAGAAACGAATATGGAATAGAATGTATTCCATTTTTGAGGTAGGTAAGATAGTCAAAGAATTTGCATAGTCAGTTGAGTTAGGAGAGAGATATACGGCACAGATATATTTAGTTTGAGAGTAACAGGTGAGCCGAAGCCAGAGAGTTGAGAATTCAGAAGAGTTAAGTTCAGGAACACGAGAGGAGGTGAGGTTTTTGCATACGTATATGCTACATCCGACTTTGGCTCGAAACTGAGAATAGAGGAAGTAAGAGGAAACAGAGTAAAGTAAGGATTGCTTTCGGTTGATGCTGAGATCTGGGTTTCGGGTGAGGAAGAGAAGATGACTGTTAGGGAGAAGAGAAGTTGGAGAAAAGACCACGAATGTTGCAAAAGTTGATAGTAAGTGTATCAGGTTATGGTCCAAGGCTTTTCGAGGGTCTCAACAAATGGCTCAGTCTGATGGGAATTTATTGACTCATTCCCAGGGGCCTACGAGGCTTTGTTAAAATTAATAATTAAAATTTTAAAATTGGACAAGAGGGTGTGGTGTGTATTGTGTTTGGTTGTATTTTGTAATAGGTGGAGTGATGTCTTTGACGATAAAGATCAGCAAAGGTGGACAGACAGGTGAAACGGGAGTTCTGACCCTTCCTATCACCAGAAGGCGTCCACCTTATAAACATTACATGCCGCTATAAACATGTCCACATAAACATTACACATGAACGTGTAATCATGCAATGAAACCAGTGATTTGGCAACTCAGAAACTCCCGCTGGCTGCAACACAGACGGTCTGGTACAGGACATGTACGCTGCACAACTATAGGGGATTCCCGGTGAACAGGTTGAGAATCACTGTTGTAGAGCAATAAAACAGTTAACAGCAAATGTATGTTATAGAGGGTAGGCTGGTGAATGCGTTAAAAAGTTTCTATAATGGTAGTGTGGCCTGTTGGTGAGAGACAAGGTATGTGTGATGTCATATGGTTGTAGAGAAATTACTGTAATAAATCCCCTTGTTAGAGTCTGACTTCTGACTAGTTTTCCTCAAATTTTCCGTTGTGCTGGAAGTTGTAATAGTTTCAGGACTTGCAGTACCCATGCAGGTGGGTCTGCTTTCTTTCTTTGGCAATAGGCTAGGGAACAGCAGGATTGCTAACTTGTAGTCAATGGTGTCAACCTCGTTGTGTGTTGAGTACTCCATTAATTAATTATTTCTGTTGCATTATTACATGTTTTGGCTCTGCTGATCTTGGCGTAACAATTTATACCTCAAAATCGGGAATGTAGGCTGTCAGTATAGCTTGCCTCTTGCCAGACACGGAGATTATTCAGTGAAGCTACCATTGGTTTCAGAGGCCTTGTCGTCTCGTTTTTCGGGAATAACTCGGTAACTAACAATTGGATTATTATGATATATTGCTACAGCTTGTTTCATACCTTCCACTAATTTTGGGTATTTTAATGGATTACCGCATGTGAATAATTAAGGCCCCAGCCACTAGATTTTAGTTCTTCAACTATCCCTCTTTTCTTTCTATTTCCTTCCTTCTTGCTGTCTCGCCTCTCTATCACCGTTTTCTGGCGCTATATGACCTCGCTGTTGCGGCGCCTAATATCAATCAATCAATCAACCTCTACATATTGAGAACCAAAATGCGATCTACAACATAATCTCAGCCGCAGTTTTTCGAATCATATAATTGGACTATAAGTGATTGGGGAAAAAGGCCAATGTCATTAAAACTTTTTAAGAACGAATGAGAAGGTTAAAAATATGAGAAAGAAAAGATAAACGGTAAGAAAGGAGGGAAGGGCAAGCGAGAGAGGGATAAGCCAGTAGGGAGGATGTGTAAGGTTACCAGTTACTTGAGAGATACTGTAATATATAATAGCCTATGCATAAAATTAGACCAAGTTATTGAAAACGCCATATAGCGGCGCCTATTCAAGATAAACATCGATTATTTTTAAGGAAATGCATATTTAGAAGAACAAATCCTGGTAAATAGCTTAATGAATTTGTTGACAAATATGATTATTAAAAAAGTTAGAACATTAAACCGTCTTCTGCCGAAAAACAAAACAAAAAAACAGCTGGGCTTGGAAGAAGGTGATAAATAGGGTGGACTACAAGCACGAGGGATTTGATTGATATTAGGTGGCGCAACAGCGAGGTCATATAGCATCAGGAAAAGGTGATAGAGAGGTGTGACAACAAGCAAGAAGGAAATAGGAAGAAAGGAGGGACAGTTGAAGAAATGTAAGCTAGTGGCTGGGGCCGAAGGGGCGCCAAAACCCTTAAAGTATTGCCCACATCATTACAGGCAATACTCCCCTACGGGTCAAGCACGAGGGATAAAAGGAATACAGGGATAGCTGTCAAATATCCAAAGGATAATATATATTCAGTAGTCTATCCCACTACGATGGTGAACAAAAGACAGTGCCTTTATTTAAAGGATATAATGTAACAGGTATTCTAATTATATTTGTTTATTATTACTTTTCAACTAATCACCTTCATTTTTCTTACCCTCTTCCCCCTCACCCTCGCCTCAAATCATCACATTTCTTCTCTCCTATATCCACCTACGTTAATGCAGTATACACTCCTTTAAACCCGGGTTCTTCAAATTACGGGTCCCGAATTCCTCCAAACTGGGTCACAGGCTCACAAAAATAAATACATGAATAAAATAGAATAATAATGTTCGTGACAATAAAATAAATATGAAGTTCATACATGAATCCACCTAACATATTTTTATAATCGAATATTCATATATTTAATTATAAATAAAACAAAATCATTGCACAAATATTAGCCTTTTTGAAAGAGAATGAGAGAGAGAGAGGGGAGGGTAGTTGAGGCAGTGTTTATAATTCTGGTTAGAATTCCTTTTAATCATAAATATTACGTTTCAGTTTCTGGCCTTGTATTTTCTTAGGTTGATAATTCTGGTAATTTGTAAAATATCTTTCTGTATTGGTCGCGAGAATGATGTCATAGTAAAAACTGGGTCACGACTGAAAAAGTTTAAAGAACCCTGCTTTAAACTATTGGTGATTCGATACCCTTCACAGTGCATGCTTCATTCATTCCTCCTGACACACGTCTCTCTACCTGATCATTCGTTACCCTCCTATATAGCTCCGCCCACATTTCTCTCCTCCTCTCCCACTAACATCCCCCCTCCCTCCACCTGCAACTGTTACCAGATCCCACGAGGCCCAAACCAAGTCGCTGATGGATGGGGTGTGGACCATTGATCTGTCCGGAGCTGTACGGGTCCCAATTATATATATATATATATGCAAATAAATCACTTGGTGGCACGTGATCCAGGAATATGCGTAAATCCACAAGGAAGGAAAAATAAACACGGAGTCCCAAGTGCTTTCGTGTATTCACATCTTCAGGGGAAATACATTCTGTATTTCCCCTGAAGATGTGAATACACGAAAGCGCTTGGGACTCCGTGTTTATTTTTCCTTCCTTGTGGATTTACGCATATATATATATATATATATATATATATATATATATATATATATATATATATATATATACAAAATAATCCAAATCCCTGTTAATATAATCCAATACACAATCCTCCTTTAACACTAAACAAAACCTCCATTTAACTGTAAACAAATCCTTGGAACAATCTTTATCACATTTCACAAAGAATTACATATTAGAATTCCAGAACCCCTATCCAACTAAAATAATAACTAATATGTTACCCTACAGTGGAGTCACTGGAGCCCCCAGCCTCGGACCACCACACACACCTTACCGCCATCAACCGTAACCACAAGTTCCCTTATATGACCGCAGCCTTCTTGCCTTACTTTACTCAAAGAGCGTTAACATATACTATTGCCTTCACTTTACACAAAATAACGTTAATCAACACTTTCAGTTTACACAGTAAGTCCCACTGGAACGGTATACGGCTGCTTTTGCAATGGGGCTGTGTCCGATGCTGGTTACCACTGCCAGTAAACTGCCAAGGCTGGAAATGGATCCCTCCTCCTCACTCTGTTTGGGAATCAACCAAACCAAATAGTACCGAATACAGGAGTGAACACATTATGATCCTTCGAATTAAACCCCTACTCAACTAGTCATAAGCTAGTTTGTGAAAGGTCTCCGGTGCTCTGCCCCCATTTAGGGGAGAGAGGGTTTCTCATGCTAGTAAGGTCGCCAGTGAGAGACCAGACTAAATGGTTCCCATGCAATAGGCTGCCAGTACGAGCCAACAGTGCTGCCCTCTAGAGGGACTGCCCCTGTTTTGGCTGGTTGGGTGTCTGGGCCTGGAGATGTTGGGGAAGGGGGTCTCAGCACCGTCGTGGGCAAACTTTCGAGCCATTGGGGCTGCTTTTTAAATCGAGTGTCCTCGTGGGGAAAGAGGTGCCCCGCCCATGGCGACCAGCGCTCGGTCCCCTCATCTGCTCGGTAGGTAGTAGCTCTGCAAATAAGAAGCTTCAAATAAGAGAAGACCCAGCAGGTCGGGTGTTGTGTCGAAGAACCCTGTTAGCTGTTTGGACACGTCAATGTTAACGAATGTACTTGCATCCCTTTCCTATGGTGCTATCCACTCTATTTTTAAGAGTTTTGGAGTGGTTCTTCGTGTCCGAATCACTTATGACAGTGACTGTAGATCTAATCGGTGCTATATTACTTTCAATACAAATGCTGCTGCCAAAGCAGCTTTTGATGCAAAATATTCTCTGATCGTGGGGGATACTCACTGTAAAGTTCAGATGATGCGGTCCACAAATGTAGTTGACAGTGACAATGACTACTGCCCTAACATCTTTGATGACTCTGTAGAGCATGTCCCTAAGGAGCGTCGGGTTCCTACACACTTTTGGCTTGTGGCCTACTACAGGGAGGGACGTGGTAACCTTATCCATGCTTCTAGGTATCTGGAGAAAGAAATTGGATTACTACCAATGGGCCACATAAAAAAATATGGTGAGGGCGTTTTAATTAGAGCCAAAGATCTTACACAGGCCATGATGCTCCTCAATTTCCCCTATCCTTCTGATGGCATGTTTAAATCCATCACACTACATCGAACATTTAATTATAGCAAGGAGGGTATATTTAATGAGGACCTGTATGAATTCTCAAAAGAGGACATTCTCGCTATGTGCCCAGATAGTGTCCAACAAGTAAGAAAGATGAAAGGCAGTAAAAATATGATCATCCTCACTTTCTATGGCTCTCATACTCCAGATTGCATTAACATTAACCTCACCTCTTTTGAGGTGAAGCCTTTTGTTGAGCGTCCATTACAGTTTTTCTGTTGCTATGAGTTTGGTCATGGGAGGAGGAACTGCAACAACCGTTACCGGTTTGGTAATTGTTTTGTTCTTGACTCGCATCTTACCTCTGAGTGTCAGTCAGAGAGGTACTGCTTTTATTGCAGGGATGATCACCCCCTACGTTCCTGCCAATGTAAGATGTACCTCCTTGAGCCAGACGGCAACTCAACTGCAGGTGACAGAAGGATGGTGGTGTAAAGACATACTCCACCTCCCTTCTGCCTAAATCGGTTGCAGAACTCTCTGAACTGTCTCAAGAAGTGGCTGCTTCTTGCTCGAGTGAGAGTGTTTCTAAAGTTTCACTATAAAATAGTTTCTGTATCTTGGAAACTGTAACAGACACTCATTTTGGTGACCTTTCAACTGATGACAATTCTCAGACTTTACTTAAAGGTGTCCAAGTGGTAGAGGTTCACGCTGCGACACAGTCTCCAAAAAGGAAAACTTAAGTCACCTAAACTGCAACAGAGACGTCTTCGTGGTTCCTCTGAGGCACTTGACTCCATGGATGTTCCTCCTTGCAAGGCAACCGTCTCTGTGGACTCATCCATAGTTTCCTCTCAATTTCACCAGATGCGTTCTCGTGGCTCTAATGAATCTCTTGATTCAACACATATTCCCCCTCGTAAGCTTGCTTTGGAAACATCAGAGGGGAGTGACGTAAATGTGGATGCCTCGGATGTTGTGACTTCAAAAGATACAGTTTCTCTTCCGCTTGAACAGCGGAGTGATTCTTATACCTGTATTATCAATGTTGATGTATCTGCCTGTGTCAGTGATACCACTGCTGTACAGGACAATACCAATGTGGCTGTTTCAAGGAATATCCCTGCTCATCTACTTTCATCTTCTTCTAACATATCAGATGCTTCAGGGACCCGTCTACGGGTCTCAATTACTACCCCAAGTACTACTCCTCGGGTTCGCTCTTCTTCTAGTGGCCCAGGATTAGACAAAACTTATCGTTTGAGTAAACCCTCAGGTCAAGGTAGTAATGGGAAGTCCCTCTGTGAGGCTTCCCAAAAATCAGTACTTCAGGTCCATCAGTGGAATTGCCATGGCTTACGTGCTTCTTGGGAGGAACTGCGCATTCTTCTCTCTAGCTTCTCTCTTGCATGTGTTTCTCTCCAAGAGACAATGCTTGGGGACTACATTCCTGCCAGTCATCCAGCATACTCTGCATTTTATTCCAGTTCATTTGAAGGGCAGGGTCACCATGGTGGCTCTGCCATCCTAGTTGGGCGAAATGTTCCATGCACGAGGCTGGAGCTTGACACTCCGTTCCAGGCTGTCGCATTTAATGTTTATATGGACCGCCCCTACACTGTGTGCAGTCCATATCTTACTCCCAGTGTTACGGTTGAGAGGGGTGATCTCAACCGTCTTGTACGGGACCTTCCCTCTCCCTTTATTTTATTGGGTGATTTTAATGGTCGTCTTCCTCTGTGGGGTGACAGTTCGGTCAACCCTATGAGTGTTTTATTGGCTTATTCTATTGAGGATGAGGGATTAGGAGTTTTAAATACGAGAGATGTGACACATTTTAATAGCCCTACTGGGACTTTTACTGCCATTGCCATTTCCCTATGCTCACCCATGCTCTGTTGGATTTTACTTGGAGTGTGTTGCCCGATTTATATGGCAGTGACTATTTCCCTATACTTTAAGAAAATAACAGGTACGAATCAGAGTCTCGTCTTCCTAGATGGATATTAAAGAAGGCTGACTGGCAGTTTTTTAGAGAGCTAACTTCTTCAGTCTCTTCTGTAGAAGATTTTGGTAGCTTGACATATTTCACTGATATGCTCCACTCTCCTGCTCTCAACTCTATCCCTAAAACTTGTGGCTACTTTCCCAAACGTCCTGTCCCTTGGTGGTCACCAGTCTGCACCACTGCTGTGCGGGAGAAGCGTCCTGCTTTCTCTCGCATTCGTCGCAATCGTGGAGAACCAACTCTTTTAGAGGATTTCCGATGGGCAAGGGCTCGGGCCAGACGAGTTTTAATAGACAAACGACGTGCATCTTGGAAGGCCTACGTGTCTTCAATTAATACTAAAACTCCACTCACCCAAGTGTTCAGGAGAGTCCGTAAGATGGCTGGGAAGTTTTCTCCTAGTTCTCCACCTGTTCTTAAGGTCAATGGAATTAAGATCATGGATGGTTTAACAGTGGCCAATACTATGGCAGAAGCTTTTGCTAGAGTCTCCAGCTATGACTCTCGACCTCTGGCTGTCAGGCATGAGTTGAGAGCCCAGTAGCTCACTATCATGGATTTCTCATGGAACGAGAATGAAAGTTATAACCATATATCCAGCCTGAGAGACCTGCACTCTCCTCTCTCTCTCTCTGCGGTGACACTTCTCCTGGGCCAGACAACATCCCATCTGCAATGTTGCGACACTTGGGTGAGGAGGCGATCTCATTTCTTCTGGCTGGAGGGTGTCTTCCCTTCTGGGTGGAGGGTTGCTACCATCTTTCCTTTCCCCAAGCTAGGCAAGGACTCTAGTGTTGCCCTCAGTTACCGACCAATTGCCTTGACCTCCTGTCTATGTAAACTATTTGAGAATATGGTGAATGTCAGACTGGTATACTTCTTGGAATGGGGTGATATTTTGTCTCCGTCCCAGTCTGGCTTTCATACACACAGTTCCACTACAGACACTCTGGTCAGGTTGGAAGCTGCTGCATGTGAGGCTTCTGCACAACATCAACACCTTGTCTGTGTATTCTTTGATTTAGAGAAAAAGCCTATGACACTACATGGCAATAAATATGGAGATTCTCAGTGGTAGCAGTTTTTGTGTGAGGGTTGGTACAGCCCTCTCAGCATCCGTTGCACAGGAGGAGGACGTCCCCCATGGAAGCGTCCTCAGTGTCACATTGTTTGCAGTAGCAATTAATGCCATTGCCTCATCCCTTCAGGACGGTATAGCCAACTCGATGTACTGTACGTTGACGACCTGGCGGTCTGGTTTGCTGCTTCCCGAATGTCAGCGGCGGAGCGGCGCATGCAGCTTGCCCTTGACAGGGTGTCACATTGGACTGGTTCTCATGGGTTTCAATTTTCTCCTGCCAAGACAGTTGCTATGCATCTCTGCCGAATCCGAGGTGTCCACCCCGATCCTGACTTGTTCATGTATGGTCATTAGATAAGTTGTGTTGAGGGTCCTGGGCCATACGTCCTGGGGGGCTGATTGAGCCATCCTCCTCTGCCTTAACTATGTTCTTATTAGGTCAAAACTCGACTATGGGTGTGAGGTGTACTCCTCTGCCACAGAGTCTTAGACCTGGTTCGTTCATCATGCTGGCGTACGTCTGGCGACCAGAGCCTTCAGGTCGTCCCCAATCCCCAGCCTCCTGGTGGACGCTGATGAGCCACCTCTTGATCTACGCCAGTCCTTGATGGTTCGTTGGTGGCATCGATTACATCGACTTCCTGACTCCCTTCCCTGCTTGGCGGTGTCTTCTGATATCATGACTCAGTACTACCTTTCACATCCTCGCACACCATGGCCCTTTGGATTTTGGGTCAGGAAGGCTATGGAGGGATGGGCAATGAAGACTTCCATATTTGTCCTGTTCGAATCCCCAGGGTGGCTCCATGACTTCTCCCAGAATTCACACCTGCATTTGCTTTTTACCTAAGAAAGAATATCTTCCTCAACCAGTGGCTCGCTCCCTCTTTTTAGAACATGCCTCCACTCACAGGGAATTGATGCTGGAGTCGGTTTTGGGGCTGTCTTTCCTGAGTTTTGTAAAGGCATCCGCTTCCCTTCTGTCATGTCTATTTTTACTGCTTAGCTCTTAGCCATTTTATATGCCCTACAAGTAATTTTTACTCTCCCTCAGACTTCTTTTATATTTTTAGCTATTCCTGTAGTGCCTTGCAGGCCTTGGGCAATTTTAACTCTTCCCATTCCCTGGTGTTGGCCATTCTCGAGTGGCTTGTCCTCCTGGGATGTCGTGGCAGCAGAGTCACATTTTGTTGGGTCCCTGCTCATGTGGGTGTTAATGGGAATGAGCGGGCTGATGCCCTGGCTAAGGCGGGGTTCTCACAAGCCCGTCACCGTCAATGACGTCACGGACGTCGGCTGTAATGGGAACCAAGGGTATTCCTCTCGCTGTGTGCCCCCGCTCGTCATGCCGTTGGCCACTCTCAAAAGATTAATAATTTCATTTTTTGATGGTGAGACGGTGGCGATGTTGACCACTGTGGAGGGTATTGGATATCTTGGATATTATGAAAATATGAATTTTAAACGTTTGCACACACAAAAAGAAATGAGATCATATTAGTGAATTTGTCTTGTTGGCCGAGCTGGGCAGTTTTATGCTTCATCAAAAAGCAGTAGAGCAGCAATAATGATGAGATTGTTGCTGTCTATCTTGTTTTGTTGTTTTGGTAAGGGACTAATGACGGAATGCAGTCACACCGTCGACCCTGATGGAGCTCATTTCCTCCAAAGCGATAGGCCTTGTGGGAACCCCGCCTAAGGCCTCCAGTTCTCGGCCTCCCTCATGCCAGGCATCATCCTGTACCTACAGTAGACCTTCGACCATGCATAGATGCTGCCTTTCGTTCCTGCTGGTAGGACACATGGGACGCCGTCGGGGCTAACAAGCTCCGCGGCATCTGCCAGCGCTTGAATTTATGGGGCTCAGTGGCTTGTCCTGCCGGTGAGAGACAGCGGCATCTTCTTGTGGAGTGTCCCGGCCTTGGGGACCTTCTCGTAGGCACCTCTCCTAGCACCAGGTGGGGGACGGTTCTTACAGTCTCTCCCAGGTGCTCGGGGAGGAGGCTTGTAGTGTGGGAGGGAACACCCTCTCCTATGTGGAGGAGGCTGGCCTCCTCCACAAATTGTGAATATTATGATGTTTATGGATTTTTTTTTTTTTTTAGGTAGTCCAATGTTTTTAATTTCGATTCTCTTATATATTTTTCTTAAGTTAATCAGGTTAGGTTAGTAAAAATGTGAGTTTTAGTGGATATTTCCTTTTAATCATGCTGCTTCTCCCTTTTGGGGTAATGGAGCTTGGCTAGAGTGTGTAAATATTTTATTAATGGTATAAATGACCATACTTTTAAATCCTTGGAATTCAATGGACGTTGGCCGGTATATGACCCTGTCTGTTGCGCCGCCAGATTCCTAGTGGTATCTGTTTATCAATCAATCAATCACTTCCATTTGTTAAAGTAGTCAGGGAGTGAATGGTAGGAAAATAAAAACATAATTTTTTTGCTGCTGTAGAATATGAGCCGTACATATATATTTGCTCTAGGATATAGGGTAATACAAATTCTTCATAACCGCTGTTGCCTCTATATATATTATGAGAGCATGTAGCATGGGACCTGATATGAGATGAAAAGTCATTGTTTACAAGATCTTCAGACAATGGTAAATAGTGGAAGGTAATGTAGATATAGAGTGGCCACCATACCCCACCCTGAGGACCCTCAATAGCAGGGTCACAACACTACACTCTGAATACAACTAGGTCCCTTAGCCTAAGAAAATACTCGTCCTATAACTAAGGTCAATGCAGTATACTCTGAATATAGATAGGTCCACTAAAATATATTTATATGTAGATAGGCTAACTAAAGAACTCTAAGGTTGTATTTAAAGACCAGTACAATATACCCTGGCTCTAAAGGCCACTACGGTATACTCGGGCTATTAATACGGGCCAATACAGTATACTCATGCCACATAACTAAGGCCATTTACAGGACCCATCCTTGGACTTGATCTCAGAGGATATCCAATCTATGTAGGAGGTAACCCTGGTATATACGCCTGGGTAGCCTTCCTGGGCACACCCTTTACCCCAGCTCACCACACCAACCTGTAAAACAAATAACAGTTAGTTCATCATTCAGTTAGCTGATCAGTTTGTTAGTTGGATGATTGGTTAGTTTGTGTGTTAGTTGATTAGTTAATGAGTTTGTTTGTTATTTAGTTCATGGGTTAATTTATTAGTTTTTCTTAAGCTTTTTTATCTGATAATTTTTACTTTTGTGGACTCTTTATTTAATGACTTTATTTAGATACCAGTTATGTTTTTACTATATATAAACGCACTAATCAATCGTTGTCTCACCTGGTACCAAATGCCCCCGTCATTCATCACTAAGGGACCTCCAGAATCACCCTGGCACGAGTCTTTCCCGTATTCCGAGGCACAAACCTGCAGGAAAATCGTTTCATATATTTCTCCATTGGTGATATATAAATCGTGCGAATTTGGTCGTGTTTCAATTTAAAAAGTCGACAGTGCTGTGAAGATAGTTAATCGTGATGGTCCTCAACCATTTATTTGAATATTTGGATATTACTGCTTGGGGCGGACATATGGGAGGACTCTGCTTCTCGGAGACATTGCTGGGTCAAACTGAAGATGTATAGAACACAGCTACAAGAACTGTAAAGCAAAATTAACCGTGGGAATATCTAACGGTATACAAGTAAAAGGAAGCAAAATTGCATTGAAGAACTCCTTAAGCTGTAACAATTAAGACACTGGCAATCTGATGTTGTTTGGTTATCTTTATCAATGGGACGGTTTAGATGATTCGTCATGAGAATATGTTGTGCAATAAAGTAGGGGCTATTGGTTCGTAACTGTGAAATCTTTCCTTCAATTACTTTTGTGCTTGCTGCCCCACCTACCTCTCTATCACTTTAATTCTCCCTCCTCCAATCCTATCGTATACACCTACAGGGTCTAAGAGAGCTATCGGCAGTCTTTTTTTTTCATCCCTAATCCTATACTATGGAAACAAAAAAATCCGATAATGTTAACGTGCGTAAGTTGTCTGTTTTGTGGCTTAATATGTGAAACCAGATTATACTGACCATACTGTCGGGGATGCTGGAAGGGTAAGATTCAAGACACTCTTCGTTTGTCACGACAGTTAGCTCCACCTCTTGTAGCAAGGTGGATATGTCACCATCTGGGGGCACACACACAGAATTATATACAACTGACATTCAAGCACACATTTTATATTCAAATATATGCACATTTTATATTCATACACACACAAGCACACATTATATTCACACACATTTTACTTTCGCGTTCATACGCACACATTTATACATTTCACAATCATATATATATATATATATATATATATATATATATATATATATATATATATATATATATATATATATATATATATATATATATAGAGAGAGAGAGAGAGAGAGAGAGAGAGAGAGAGAGAGAGAGAGCTAAATCAAGATTAATTAAGATTAATTGAATATGAATCTAATATATAGGGTGTCTCAAAATTCTACCGACAAAATTACAAATAGAATTTCTGACATGAATTTGGACAGTTATTCTTGAATGATTTTTTTCCAAAAAAATTATAGATAAAACGAAAACAAAGATTTGAAATTAAATAGCTTTCAAAGCAGAAGCCTTTCCTTTGATACTGTGGCAGAAAGACCGAACACGCCAATACTCCCTAAACTTCACCAACAGAGCGACAGTTTGGATACCGGAACAAGGAGATAGTACTTTGTCTGTACAATTCTCTTGTCCGACCGCACCTGGAGTATGCAGTCCAGTTTTGGAGTCCTTCTTACCGAAAGGATATCACGAGATTGGAACGAGTGCAAGCCAGGGCAACCAAACTTATACCCTCTCTTAGACACAAGAGCTATAAAGATCGGTTGGTAGAACTCGACCTGTTCTCTTTGGAAACCCAGAGACTGCGTGGTCAGCTTATCGAAGTGTTTAAAATACTACGAGGCTTTGACAATGTAGACTACAGGGACATTTTCCAACTCAGTGAGGGCACAACCAGGAATCATGGCTACAAACTTGAACTGAAGCGATACAACCGTGATCTGTGTGGTAAATTCTTTACATACAGCATCTGCGGTACTTGGAACGCGCTTCCTGCTGATGTAGTCAACAGCAACTCTGTTGATCAGTTCAAGTCCAGATTAGACAAAGTCTTAAATCACCGTCTAGGTGTTTAAGCCGTTGTGCGAGTGCTCCTTGATGGTTTCACATGACACATTCGATGACGGTCGCCTACTTGCGCAACTAAACTCACAGGTACCCTCTTTGTATGGATCGTAAGGTCCCCTAGGGTACTCTTTTCCTTGTAACTCCTTGTAACACCTCCGCCCCATTCCTCTAACCTCTCTTGGGTAATCGAACTGAACTCACAAAATTAATCTTATCTCTCTGGAGCTCAATTTGAGTTACTAATGCAGAAATGAACGTACACTCGCGGTCAGAAGTTATATGCCGATTTCCTGACACTATGAATCGCAACCAGAAGAGGTTCGAACAACAGTGCAAATTGCACCTCTCTCCTCATAACGTACAGTTGTTCAAACCTTCAAACTTTGCCTGGTTGCAATTCATCGCACCAGGAGATCGGGACACAACTTCTGACCGTAAGTATACATTTTGATATTTGATATGGTAATACGTATTCATGTTGTTTTTATATTTTTCATTTTGGTATTCAGGAGTTCATATTACTGTTCCAGGATGTCCCCTACCCGAATCTGCTCGAATTCCGAGATTCAGATACAATTAAGCATTCGGACACTTGGCTAACGAGTAATGTTCCATTGGACAATTGTATTCAATTCTTTATCCCTTACAAAACATTATTTTCTAATTCCTTATGATTTTTAGTTTTCATTAACAGTTATTGACAACATCAAAATCTTGTTTCAAGTTGGGTATAATAGATTTCAGTGCATTCAGCCAAGAACCTAGCAACTCCAGCAGCTTTATATAAAGCACTGTTTCTATTTTCTTACATAGACATATTTACGTAGAATTTGTTGATCTATTTGCTCATAACGTTTACAGTTATATTTGTAATTTTGAGACGCCCTAAATATATGGCACTTTTTTTTGTTTGTTCACGAACTATTCTCTCAATTTTTATTTTACTAGGTTTTAACCCCTTAACCGTGGGTGACGACATAAGTCAACACCACCAACGAGCGGTGACAACACCTTATTTATACACGTCATTATCAGGAGAGGGCAGCTACAGTACACCGTCACTCACATCATTTTGGAATATCTTCTATGTTATGAGTTGACGACAGTGAAGGGGGTATTTTCTTGACGTGTCGGCGTAGCCAGGATACTGGAAGGACCGCATGAACCATCAGTGCACCTCAGAAAAATCCCAGACGTTTCTCGTGGACTAGAACCTGGGTCCTTGACATTCGTAGGCCGTTACAGTATCCACTCTGCCACCGCCTTCCCCAAATATCCCACCCTTTACCCACTATACTATGCATTCTTTGGTTGTGAGATTTCCTCAAAGTAATTTTTTTTTTTTTTTTTTATCATTTGCATTCCATGCAGGGAGAAAAGTACTGCAGTTTCATTTGTATCAATAGGATTTCCCAGATTAATGAGATAATTTAATACAGTAGCCTGCCAACCTTTACTATAGCATTCCTCCCTTCACCCACTGTTCTTCTCCACTATGTAATGCATTATTAGTCGAAAGGGCTAAAAAAAGAATTTGGGCTGTTTACAAGTAATTTGAGAAAATATTTTTTTTTTCACTATACAATATGGTGTTTACCAAATCGTGCTTATTTCAAATTCTTTTGTAATTCATAGAAAATATATGTTTGTATTTTCAACAAAATGCTTTTCAAAGTAAGTTTACAATAAAATTCTTTTCGCACCCAAGAACCATCCTGAAGCGGCTGAGGCTGCAGCTAAAACCAGTGGTCACCTATTAGTCAGTGGATACTGTGCTCGACCCCGAGGAGACGACCAGTTACCCAGCAGTTTCCCAATTTGTTTCAATAACCTGGGCTCCCACAACACAACCTGATCCTGGAGCAGCACACATCGATCATATTACTGCGCAACCTAGACCCTCCAAAGATCTGCAATGAGACACGGCTGACCGCGAATAAACTATACCATCTCGTATTGCAGGCAACTATCATGACAAGAAAGGAGAAGGGCCAGCGCGTCTTTATTCCCAGGATTCCTCTCAGCCCCGCCGATATGCCCTTTCAGGTAAAGAGGCTGCAGTTCTGGGTGAAGCTGAGTTACACTATGTTCATCAGCAAGTGGCTTTAAAAGTTGTAGGACTCAACTTTATCACACCTGTATTCTCTCACCGACAACTTTACGTGGTCTCGACTTGGTAATTCTCTGTGACTCTACATACTCTCCAAAAAAAGAGGGCATGATGGCCTATGTGGTTTACCAAGAGGCGCTCCAAACATAATAATGATGTAAACATTTCTGTGATTTTAACAATAATAATTATGTTAATATCAAGTGAGAAGTGGTATAATTTCTTCAATTTATTTTTACCCATGGGGATGTCTTGTAACCTCAGCTTGTACAGTATAGTATTCATTTAGGACTCGTACAATTTGACTGAAATATAATAGTCTACAGGCACCCACCCACACAATTCACACACCTTACCCACCTAATTCACACATTCACCTACCCTCTCAGAGCACTCACGAACCCATGCCACTCACCTTCCTCCCCACCAATTTCACTCCCTCACCTACCCATTCTGTCATTTCTATCTAAAAGTATCTTCTGGCCATGATGATGTAAGTATGAAAATTATCAAAGAATGTCGTGATATAATTTCTCCATTTCTAGTATTCATAATAAATTAATCATTCAGAGAAGGTTCGTTTCCAGAACATTTACAGATTGTGCGAATTGTCCTTATCTTTAACCCCTCCAGTCCAGGGGGGTGTTGAGAAATATATCACCAGGTCCGGGCTGCCTTCCAGATTCCTCATTCCTCCCGGCAGGTCCGGGTGGCATAGAAACACTCTCTAACCCAGTACATGCACGAGCTCGGCCAGGTTAGGTTAGGTCCTGGTTAGGTTAGGTTTGGTCAGGTTGATTAAATTTAGAGTTAAATTAGCTGGGAAAGAGAATGAGACTATTTCCAAATTTATCCCATGGCTGGTTCTATCGTTATAACCCAAGCGCTATTCTCCTTCCAACCACTATGATTTTGGCCTGGCAGTAAGTGGTGGGTGCATGTACTATTGCGGACAAAAGTTTCTTTCTACTCCGGGTGATAAGTCCACACGACTGCTGGCCCATTTCTTGCCGGCAGGTTGCTGCTTGCTCGAGAACTACACCACCGCGTAAACCAGCAACCGAACAGTTGACTGTCTCGGATTTGGATAGGAAATGTATAGCATATAAATAGATGCATTAGTTGATAGGTAATATCAGTTGCAAAGCAAGTAATAACTAAACAAGAAGACAATGCCTGTACTATACTCCTTTTACGCTAACTTGGCCTAGTAGCCACGCCCCCTTGATAGGCCTTGATAGCTGATTGGTTGATTTTCCCGCCTGGGCAGGACAGCTGTTCCGCTGGCATTACAACCTCCCCACTATACCCCATCTATTTTTCGAGTTTTTTCAGTTATATAAGGACTTGGACTATAAGTAGAGTGTGTATGGTGTAGTTTACTAGATATTGTTTGCTATTTGTTGTTCCATCAGCTTCTCAATAGTTTATATTGACTACAAAACAAATATATATTGAGTAGGCTATGTCCGAACGTGTATGTGATGATGTTAGTTACGACTTCCGAAGATATATATTTAGGAATTTTACCAGCTTACCATCCTTTCTGTAGAACTGCATAGCAACTGATGCTTAAAAATCGTTTATATTTTAATGTTCCTAAATTCCATCAATATTAGAGAAAGGAAAAGGATGTAAACATATTCAATGTCAATGTAAGGGAAGCGACACGAACAGTTATAAATCAACCAATCAGCTATCAAGGCCTATCAAGGGGGCGTGGCTACTAGGCCAAGTTAGCGTAAAAGGAGTATAGTATTTAACACCTTGAAAGCTGACTGTATCATTAATATACCATTTTCCTTTTACACGTAGCCAGGGCCTGTATTCACTAGGCATATCAGAGTTTGCACTTGCTCGTATGCTTGCATTACTGATCTCACACAGTGTTTCAGGCTTATTACGAAACAGTGAATGGTGTTGCTATTCTATTAGTATGAGTTTTTATTTTTATTTCGGACCATGAATGAACGCTTAAGAAGAAAATAATTATTATCTTAAGAAAAAATGAACTTTGCTTTTGTGAATAAGATGTTCTATGGACTGTCCGGGAAAAAAAAGTTACTTTCTTTTAACTAGTGGAAACATGACTGACTTAAAAAGTAAATATAAAAACATATATAAATGGATATATTACATATAGGTGCTGCAAATATAGAACTATAGGTTATATGGAGAAAATCTAAGTGCATGAATCGAACAGTGGTCCGGTCATGAGACAGCCGTATGCTACAGACCGAGTCCTTGAAAAGATACTATAATAGTGAACACAGCCAACATTACTTTCAAAGGGTCATTGCTCCCATTGCATTTTAAATGAGGTATATCATTTTTCATTTATACTGCATGCTTCTGTGGGCTTAAAATCACACTAGTATGAACTATGATTCAGTTTATTCTAGTAATATTTCAGCTTTTGTGTGATTTCTGACAAATAGTAGTACTGGGTTATCTTCTTGTGCAATAGTCATTATTTTGTTTTGCACCTGATATTACCTATCATCTAATGCATTTATTTACTGTATATGCTATACACATGAGAGAGAGAGAGGGGGGGGGGTAAATTACTTCCTATCTGAATCCGAGACAGTCAACTGTTCGGTTGCTGGTTTACGCGGTGGTGTAGTTCTCGAGCCAACAGCAACCTGCTGGCCAGAAAAGGGGCAGCAGTCGTGAGGACTTATCACCCGGAGTAGAAAGAAACTTTTGTCCGCAATAGTACTAGTAAGTACCAGGTTAGAGAGTGTTTTTATGCGTCCGGGTTTTTTCTCCAAACTCACTCTTTTTCACTTACTCCCTACGTCTAAAGTACAATGCCTAGAAACTTAAATTAGGTTCTGTATTCACCAGCAACCCTTCCTCTTTCGTATGAGACCAACCCCAGCTCTCTACGACTCATGAGTGCAAAAATATGATGTGAGGAAGAGAATGTAACTTCTGGTCCAAGAGCGCGGTGTGTTCTTAAGCAAGATATAGAATATGATTCTAGATCTTGTTCATAAGTACTCTGGACTCATCCTGACTAGGGGTGGTTGGTGGAGTGGCCGGTGGTGGAGGGTGTTACCAGGCGGCAGAGGCGCATCAAATCAAACGCGAGGAAATATTTGCAACATTGTCAGCCATCACGACAAACATTTGCACACTGACTGAGTATGACCTTCCCATTGACACACTGCTGGCTATAGCCCGGTCCCCCCCCCAAAAAAAAACCCGCCAAAAGTGGCTATATTTTTGCGGTATTGAGAACATCGCTAATGCCTACGCCCGAACTGCTCTAAAGAGTCGTCATATCCAGAACTCCGGGCATGTCCGCAGAGTCTGCACATGCCGATCCCCGGACTGGATGGGTAAGGAAAGTAGATAATTCCCTACCTCATATATATTAGATCTCTCTAATCATTTAAATATAATATCCTTCAAGCGTAAATTAATGAGGCTGTATCTTAAATATGATGTCTTGTAATTGCTGAGTGTATAAATATATTAAGTGATTTCTTGGTTTATCATAATTTTGTTTTCGTGTGTGTTTTCGTTTTTTTAATGTTTTTGTGTTGTTTCTTGGTATAAATATCATATTTAATATTGCTTTTCTTTTACCACTGTGTCCATTCACACTTGGCATTAATTTTTTCTAGCTAGATAAATCTGTATGTATTGTAAATAGTTTTTCAACTTGTATGTCGACTTGTGCTTTGTATATCGTGTAATACTTTTAGTTATAAATTACATAGGCCTAAACCCATCCCTTGCTATGTTAACTTTTATATATTTTTTCAGGTCCTACAAAAGCTTCGGCTTATTGGACCTTGCTACTGCAACAAATTATATGATGTCCAATTATATAAACTAATGTAGCAAATGAAATATATAAAAATCAATATCAACTCACTTTCTTTGGTCGTACCCCAGCCTGTAACGATAGCCTTTTTTCCCTCGTACTGCCTGTCTTCTCTCGCTAGACAAACCGGCTGCACGCTGTCACCAAACTCCAGTGGCTCGGATAAGTGTAGGATGGCGATGTCGTTTTCCTGTAGAGATGAGAAGGAGAAGAGAGGGGGTGACGGAGGAATGATGTGGTGGAGAATTAAAATGGTATGGTGGTGAGAAAGTGATGGCGATGTCGTTTGGCTTGCTGGGGTGAGGTTAGTAGAGGGTCACGGAGAATGGTGGTGACAGAGGGGTGGAGATAGAGGAGGAGAATTGAGGGTAGGATTGGTGTTTACTCGAGAGGCGTTGTTCAAAGAAACATGTATTGGAGTGATGATAATGCTGAAATAAATTGAGGAGAGAAAAAGAGCGAGCAACGATTTACCAGAGAGTGAAGAAAAATATGAGATGGTGATGGAAACAGACACTGACTGATTGACTTACCAAATTCTTATAGTTCGGATGCTTCACGATATCGCTGGCTTGGATGGACTGAGTGGTTGTCTCCGTATTGTCTGCAATGTTATGTTCGCCCGCTATCACTGTTACAGTGGAACTGTTGGAAGGAAGGTAAACATCGTCATCATCGTCTTTGTCATCGTTCTGGTAATCCTGTTAATAGTTACAATTTATTCCAAGTGTAATCAGTCAAAAAATCCCCGATACTTTCTCTCACCCCGGGGTATCGACGCAGTGAGCAGCAGTGAGAACCTGGGTGTTGGTAATGACTGAGGCACCACACAAGAAACCACCTTCGTTCGGGGTTGATATACGGAGGTAAATCATCCACGGGTACTCGTGCACTCTCGTCTCACTTCCTCCCACGATGCGCTGGATTCCCGTTTTCAACTGAGAAGCTCCGCACTCTGTATATGCACGTATAAATGTATGTATGTGTGTATGTGTTTGAATGATAGATTGAGTGACTATGGAAGGAGCCTGGACAACTATAGAATCACATGTCACCGAGAAAGGGGAGAAATATCAAGTTCTGAAGGAGGAATAATTGTCTAGATATCTGAATTCGTCAGTATTTTGGCTTACACACACATCAGCCGTGTTCTCTCAGTAGAATTTCTGTTACTGGATATTGAGTAGAGAATGAAAATTAATACAACTATAACATTGCCTTTCCATACTTTCCCCTTGAATCATGTAGTTCAAAGAGTTTCTGATTTGATGAGAAGTAGGTTTATACGAAAACTGTATCCTCACTGTGTAGTTGAGACCCAGAGCTTAATTACATCAAATGAGTTTTGTTGTCGCTGGACCTTTGTTGAGACCAAATCAGAGAAATACAAACTCAAAGACCTCACGGTGCTCCTACACAGTAAGTAGATTATTTATGCAAGTCATTACCACACAACACTACATTCAACTTTGTCATGAATCGTTATTTGCCTGGATGGCTGCGAGTTGTCCTTACAATCAGCCTTAAGCCTGCATGCTCTACCATCAACATACACATCTCAAACTTACTTGCTTCGCAGTTAGGTAGTTGTAAACCCGCTGATTCAGTACTATTAGTATTGCCATCAGTACCACTGCCATCCGTACCACTGCCATCCGTAACACTGCCATCAGTACCACTGCCATCCGTAACACTGCCATCAGTACCACTGCCATCCGTAACACTGCCATCAGTACTACTGCCATCAGTACCACTACCCTGGTCTTCTGTGAAAAAAATGAGGTTTTTATCACTTCAGTTATATTTTATACCACCCTATATTATTAAACTATACTAGGAAGCATATAACATTTTTCAATCGTTCGATACAATATATATATATATATATATATATATATATATATATATATATATATATATATATATATATATATATATATATATATATATATATATATATATATATATATATATATATATATATATATTGTTACATGATTGTATTTTAGTTGCCTTTCCAGGTTAACTATAAAGATTTATATGCAATGTAAAACCTAAAGAAAGTTAATTATCTATAATTTGCTCACAATGTAACACTGAACAATAAATAGAGAGACACAAACCTGACTTGTCATTAACCCAAAGTGAAGATAACCTCTCCATTAACATCTTGACTACCCGCGTTAATATATATATATATATATATATATATATATATATATATATATATATATATATATATATATATATATTACCTTTGATGACACAAAACCCTTCAATCTGACAAGTTTACTATGCCCCCAGCTCGATCATCATTATGGAGCTATTGGGATCTGGTTAGTGGTACTGTACTCGAGTCACTTTTGATAGGTTCCGCATCGAGTTTAACAAATAATAGCATCAAGGGTCTACGGTATAGGGCATACTCAGGGTGTAACCACTTGAAAGCGTATGATACCTTTGTTGTAATTCTGCTATGACTAATACTACAGCCTCCCCAAAGGAGTCGGGGGGGTTGCGTGTCTCTACTCTCTGAGACCTGGCGAGCTAGACTAGAGAGGGCTCCGGCCCCTGCTCTGCCTCAATTTTGGGGAGAGAGGGCTTCCCATGCTAGAAAGGTCGCCAGTGAGAGACCAGACTAAATGGTTCCCATGCAATAGGCTGCCAGTAGGAGCCACCAGTACTGCCCGCCAGAGAGACCGCCCTCTAGGGGCCATTATGTCTTGCTGCCTTAGATGATTGAATGTTTGGGCCGGGAGATGCTGAGGAAAGGGGTCTCAGCACCGTGTGGGCAAACTTCGAGCCATTGGGGCTGCTTTTTATAACGAGTGTCCCCTTGGGGGACGAGTTACCCCGCCCACGGTGACCAGCACTCAGTCCCCTCTTCTGCCCGGTAGGTAGTAGCTGTTGGCTCCTAGGGCCATTGATCTCAAACAGATGTCATATGGATATCAATAAGCCGCCTACTTTTCCTCGAGCGGTGGTTAACCAGGCCTTCGAAACGCTACTCTCTGGTCGTGGTCGTTTCAAAAGGCTGGGGCTTGTTCTCCCCATGCAGCTTCTGCAAACAGGAAAAGACCCAGCAGGTCGGGTGTTGTATCGACTGACCCAGCTGGTGGTATGGATAATTTAATGTTGACTGATGTATCTGCATCTATTTCATATGATGCTCTCCACTCCATTTTTAAGCGTTTTGGAGTGGTTCTTAAGATCCGTCTCACTTATGATAGTGACTGCCGATCCAATCAGTGTTAAATTACTTTTGATACAAACCCTGCTGCCAAAGCAGCTTTTGAGGCAGGCAGAAGATTCATTGTCTGTGGGGAATGCTCATCGTACGATTCAGATGATGTGATCCATAAATATAGTTGACAGTGACAATGACTACTGCCCCAACATCTTCGATGACTATGTAGAGCATGTCCCGTACAGCGTCGATCTCCTACACCCTTTTGGTTTGTGGCTTACTACAGCGAGAGGCGTGGTAACCTCATCCACGCTTCTAGGTATCTGGAGAAAGAAATTAGTTTACTACCGATGGGCCACATAAAGAAATATTGTAAGGGTGTTTAATCAGAGCCAAAATATATAACACAGGCCATGATGCTTATCAATCTCCCCAGTCCTTCTGATGGCATGTTTGAATCCATCAAACCACATCGAACCTTTAATTATAGCAAGGGGCGTATATACAATGAGGACCTGTATGAATTCTCTGAAGAGGACATTCTTGCTATGTGCCCAGATAGTGTCCAACGGATAACAAAGATGAAAGGCAGTAAGAAGATGATCATCCTCACTTTCTATGGCTCGCATATCCCAGATCGCATTAACATCAACCCCACCTCTTTTGAGGTTAAGCCTTTTGTTGAATGTCCTTTAAAGTGTTTTTGCTGTTATGAGTTTGGTCATGGGAGGAGTAACTGTACAAACCACTCCCGATATGATAATTATTCTGTTTTGGACTCGCATCCTACTTCTGAGTGTCAGTCAGAGAGTTCCTGCTTTTACTGCAGGGACGCTCACCCCTTACGTTCTCGCCAATGTAAGATGTCAACGTACCTCCTTAAGCAGTATATACTCCAATTTATCAGCATTGGTAGTGCCAGATGGCAACTCAAGTTCAGATGACAGAAGGATGGTGGTGTGAAGACATACGCCTCCTCCCTTCACCCTCATCATTTCAAGTCGACAACATCTATTCGGTTGCAGCAACCTCTCACCTCTCCCAAGAAACAGCTGCTTCTTACTCTGGTGAGAACGTTTCTCCGGTTTCAGTGCATAATAGCATCTCTATTTTGGAAACTGTATCAGTTTCGGTCTGGTGACCCTTACCCTGATGAAAATTCTCAGACTTTAGCCCCTGTGGACTGCAAACATATCTCTATTTGTTGTCCCCCAGCCGCAATCGAGTTGATTTTTTAAGTCTCGCCTACATGAATTTTGCTATTTCAGATTTATAGAGCTTGGATTTACACACCAGAATGTGAACACCACACCCTCCTAAGTCCACTGGTTTGCGTATACCATGGCGTCAAAGTTCGAAAAAAATAGAATGGTAATCCCCAAACATGTCACAAAAAATGAGTGTGTACGCAATTTAGTGGTTTGTAAGGCATATTATTCGTAGGTCAGTGTAATTGAATATATCTGAACTCACTTGGAGTAAAAAAAAAAAAAAAAAAATAGAATTACATCACAAAACACATTCCCCTCCATACAAGTGGGTACAGGTGCGTATGGAGGTGCGTGCAGGCACCCATGTGGGTAGACGTAGGTCTGGGCAAAGGGAGGAAATGGAGGTGAGGGGATTGGATGGGTGGGTGAGTCACACAGGGTCACAAGAGAAGAGTCTTGGGTAGTGGGTTTGGGTGGCTGGAGGGAGGGGGAGTTTAGGCTCCACCCACTAGCCAAAACAACCCAAAAACAGTCTTTCTACCCAGAATCTGATAGATCTAGCCCAGCCCATTCCAGTAGTACCAGTGCCATGGCTGTATAGCCTATGCTGTTTTTTATAGCACAGTTTTTTCAGCACCACGAGCTTTGCCTATCGGCCTTAACCCCTAAGAACCGATGGACACCGATCGATGTTTTAGCTTATCTCTCCTCCATTAACGATGAACACCGATCGATACAGGGATATAAAAAATTGCATGGGCTATATCTAGCCCTTTCATTGGTACCACTGATAAGTTTGTGATCCAGACAGTCGGTGAAAAACATAAACACTACTTAAACTCCACCCTCTAGGGGGAGGAACCTAACATTACCTCCCTTTATAGTCTCGTTAATAGCCCAGTTAACAGCGTAAAATCGCACTAACGTCGATTCCATATATTCCATCTGGACTAATTTTTATCTTTATTTTTTTTTAGTTTTTGGATAATTTTGGATTATTTTTCCTGCGTGGAGATAGCGTTTTGGCGGGAACGTAGCACTGTGTTGTGATTGGGCAAGGAACCTGTATGTAAAGTTGGTCATGTATGGCAAGAGATGAATGGTGTGCAGGCATTGAAAAAAAAAAAAAAAAAAAAAAAAAAAAAATATATATATATATATATATATATATATATATATATATATATATATATATATATATATATATATATATATATATATATATATATATATTATTGTTATTATTAATATGTATCTATCAATTATATATTCTGATATATTTATTTATTATTATTGTTATTATATATTCATTAATTATAATTCTGTCTGTTAACTTTTTATATCAGCTCTCATGATTATTTTACTATGCATATAAAACATATAAAATATATAAGATATACATATTAAATATATTATATAACAAATATGCGCATAAACTTCTCTGGTACTCACAATTATTCAGGAGAAAGAAGAAGAGACATGCCATTGCCAATGTTTTTCTCACTACGCAAGAGCCTATAATACCCTTCCACATTGTAAAGTAGTTCCCAACTATTTCTTAATGTTATTAAAAATGCTCAACATTTCGGAAGTGGCCTCCATCTAATTTAAAATAAGCAGCAGTTGATTGACAATTACATGAAAAAAAAAAAATCAGATATCTTTCAAAGCTAGGTCAAAAATATTATGCATTAGCTTACGCTCGGACTATAGCTCTTATCAGCCATTGGTAAACATTGGACACAAGTTTTCACACACTCCCACACATTGTGCCTGTCTGTGCTTGTGTTATCACAACTACTCACAGTCTTATGCAAAAATAAATTGTATGTGGCCTTATCTGTCTATTTCAGTGCATTTATATACTCGTTTTACACACACAAACACACAGGCACACATACACATGCATCTACGCATTATAAACATGTGAAACACATGCGTACACCCTCGTATGTTATTTTTGGGAGGTAACTGTTTTATTATTTTTCGATTTGACGCGCTACTGTACGCTAACCAGTGGAGATAGGAGACTTCTGTTTGCATATTCTGGTGTGTAAAATAATTCTCTACAAACCTATAAGACAAAGACTAACCTTCGAGTAACTTCAAAATTCGGGGGGGGGGGTTGCAGCTGGGGGACCAGGCATGACCCAGGAATTGCAGTTCTTAGGAGTTAAGAGGGCCATCCCCTAATTCGCGGGTGTAGAGATATATCGACACTAGCAACAAGTATGATGCACTTTGGGTGTAGAAATTTTTCGACAGCACACTTTTTAAATTTACACGGTCCCTGAAGAGCTAGTTTTGGGCTGGCAACAGTGAGGGTGAAAACCAAAGGACCATCCATAGCCCACCCAGTTACCACCAGAATAATCTGATTAACTTTAGTAAAATATATATAAGAATAAAAAACATTGAACTATCAAAATAAAAGAAGCCATAAAAATACTAAAATTCACAACTTATGGACGAAGTTGGCCCAAGGCCTACAAGAAGGAATCTCTTCCTCCTCCAGAGGCTCGCTCCCTCTTTTTAGAACATGCCTCCTCTCACAGGGAGTCCCTCCCTGTGTACACTGATGGATCAAAATCTGATGCTGGAGTTGGTCTTGGGGCTATCTTTCCTGACTTTTGTCGTTTCGGCAGGCTGCCTTCTGTCATGTCTATTTTTACTGTCGAGTTCTCGGCCATTTTCTATGCCCTTCAAGTGATTTTTACTCTCCTGCAGCATATTTACAGTCATATTTTGATGGGTCCTGGCTCATATCAGTGTCGATGAGAATGAGCAGGTTGACACCCTGGTTAAGGCTGTGGCCTCCAGTGCTCGGCTTCCTGCCAGGCATCATCCCTTACCTGCTGTAGACCTTCGACCCTACATAGATGCTGCAGTTCGTTCCTGCTGGCAGAACAGATGGGACGCTGTTGGGGCTAACAACTCCACGGCGTCCACCAGCGCCTGGGTTTGTGGAGCTACAGCAGCCTTTTCCGGCAGTGGGAGACTGCTCTTGCCCATCTCCACATTGGCTACTCACGTTTGACTCATGGATTTTTAATGGAAAGGGCTTCCCCTCCCTACTGTGATGATTGTTTGGACCCTTTGACAGTGGGGCAGCTTCTTGTGGAGTGTCCCAGCCTTGGGGACCTTCGTCGTAGGTATCTTTCCGTATACCGGGTTGGGGTCGGTTCTTACAGTCTCTCCCAGGTGCTCGGGGTGGAGGCTTGTAGTGTGGGAGGGAACACCCTCTCCTTGTGTATTTTATCAAATTGTGAATTGTATGATGTTTATGGCTTTTTTTTTTTTAACATACATACATACATATAACAGGCCTTCATCTCCACGCTGGAGGTAGCCTCGTCACGTCGCACACCCTCAGAAACAAAATGCCAAAATATAACCCCCCCCCCCCCCCTTGGCACACACACACTCCAAATCTCAATCCCCAATCCCTGTTGGAGAAGGGAGCCCCCCACCGCACAACCGGATCTCCTTGTGGGACTACAAGGGGTACAGTCATGTTTGCATCCATAGCAAGGCCCGACAGATAAAGTTGGTTTACCCCTACCACTTCACTACAGGGCAAACTCCCCCTCCAGCATCCAGCCGGCCATGGGCCACACTCAATGCAGGCTACTCCGCCAAGGACCGTGAAGCCGCGTTCACTCTTCAAGCATTCACCACCCTCCTCCACTCGTTTCTATCACGAGCAATCACTCTACCTTGCTCCACAGGTATACCTCTTCCACTCAGAGCTCCTTTCACAAAGTCCATCCATCTTCTCTGTGGCCTTCCTCTCCTCCTTACACCTCCCACATTTGAGCCCCCTATCCTCTTTGCAATTCTATTCTCCTCCATTCTCTCCACATGTCCAAACCATCTTAACACACTCTGCTCTGCACGGCTTGCTAGCTCTCTCATGACACCTGTCCTTCTCCTCACTCCTCATTCCTGACTCTGTCCATTTGAGTCACACCACACATGCTTCTCAGGCATCTCATCTCTACTATATTCAACCTTCTCTTCTCACTTTCTCCCATATTCCATGTTTCCGGTCCATACAGTGCAGTAGGCACTGTTATCCCTTCGTACAACTTCCTCTTTACATCCATTCTAAGTGGCTTACAGCCAAACATCCTGTTCATTCCTCCTAGCACCTTTCCTATCTGATTTACTCTAGATTTTACCTCTGTCTCTATTTTGCTATCCACCATCACCTTTGACCCCAAATACTCCACCTCCTCCAATATTTCACCATCTAGCATTATATTCATCCTTCTATCCATTGGTCTCCTCATACATCTCATTAATTTGCTCTTTGCCACGTTCCCTCTCAGTTTCTTCCTCCTACACACCCGTCCAAACTCCTGCACTAACATACTCAGTTCATTTTCTGACTTTGCCACTAACGCGGTATCATCAGCAAACAGTAATTGGTTTAGGCCCAACTCTCTACCTCTGCTGTCCACCAAACTCAGTCCTCTCTCCATCACCCTAGCATTTACCTCTCTTACCACACCGTCCATATAAATATTAAACAACCAGGGTGACATCACACATCCTTGACGGAGTCCTACTTTTACTGGGAACCATTCACTCATGTTACTTCCCATTTTAACACACGTTCTACTGTTCACATAGAAACTTTTCAACCCTCTCAATAATTTCTCCCCCAGCCCGTACAACTGCAAAACCTTCCACAATCCATTTCTATCAGTTCTAACATATGCTTTCTCGAGATCCATAAATGCCCATACGACTTCTTTAGTTTTCTCTAAATACTTTTCACACACCTGCCTTACTGCAAATATCTGGTCCACACAACCTCTTCCTAAAGCCACCTTGCTCTTCACCAATTACAGTCTCCGTACCCTCTCTGACTCTTCTTATCTATTTAGATAGTCCAATGTTTATAAATTCTATTCTTTTATATATTTTATTCAACTTAATCAGGTTAATTTGGTGAAAATGTGAGTTTTAGTTGATATGTCCTTTTAATCTTGCTGTTTCTTCCTTTTGGGGTGGTGAAGCCTGGCTTATGTATGTATATATATTATAAATAATATAAATGACCATATTTTGAAACCTCAGGAATTTGATATTGTGTTGTGAAGTATATGACCCTAGCTGTTGCGCCGCCAGATGCCTACTATTCGTTTCAGCCCCGGACAGACGCTGTTTTTCGCAAATATCTCCTAAATGAATCGTTGTATAAGTATAATATTTCAGCACACTACCTTTAACATCCGGACCTAATTTATGGCTGACATACCATATTCCTATATGTGTTATGTTAGGAGTTTACTCGTGAAAAATAACACAATGCTGGCCAGTTATATTGACGCATTCGAAGGAAAGTGTGGCCCAAACAAAACCCTCCCAAACCATTCCTAACCACAACTACTTCTCCCCCTTCTCGCCCTCATTATCCCTCCTCTTTAGAATGTTATGTAGATGTATATGTATAGATATGAATATTAACTAAGAGTATGGTACAGTACAATTCCATAGAGGCAAGACGTATCTCACATTGATAATTACAACAGTCACTACTAGAGTCATAGCCTCAGGCTGGGGGTACCTCATACCTCAGAGAGGGGGAGGGGATACGAGAGACTGTGTATATTCAATTAAGGCAAAAATTGCTTATTTAAAAAGGTAAAGAACACATGAAGCAACCATGAACAATTTTATTTGGTTGCCCAAAACCAAAACTGACTTCATCCTTCTGGTCGCCTGAGACACTTCGGTTATTATCCGGCTATACGGCCATTAACAACGGGATTAGCTATTGCTTTAATGGTCGTTTGACCCACCCTGGTTTTCATGTCCATAAACAACAGTAACTGTATTAAACAGTATTACTAATGAACGATACGTATATACATACTGTCATATGTAACTATTATTTAGGTACGTAGTTAGAATAAGGAAAAAAAATCAAAGATGGAAGGGGGATGGTGTATATAGGGAGGTGAAGAGTGAAACGGGGAGGAGGATAATGTGATATTGGGGTGGGGAAGGAAGGAGTGGTGTTCGGGGTGTTTGTGGAGGGGTTACACGAGTACCCCACACTCGTCCCATTCTCTATAACGCCTTAGATATGATGACTGGATTAGGCTTAATATCACTCAGTAAACTCCTTATAGTAATATGGTATGTCAGCTATAAATTAGGTCCGGGTGTTAAAGATAGTGTGCTGAAATATTATATTGATACAACGATTCGTTTAGGAGATATTTGCGAAAAACAGCGTCTGTCCGGCGCTGAAACGAATAGTAGTAGCATCATAATCAATCATTATATTCATTCAGAGGGAAGGGAATGCACGTAGTACAGTACATGGAGAGGTTACGCAGCTTTTATTATTGAAAGAACCTTTTGTTGGTAAATTCGAGGGCAACTGATTCCACCAAACTATGTCAGGAAACAACCAGCTCACTGTTGCTAACCTGTGTTTGTTTGTTTTTTATCGAATCAATTGGGGCCTATTTCAAAGTCAACAGAGTATCCCATTTTTTGAAACATACAGACTGAATATAATGTTATATTAAAACAAAGAGAACTCTACAGATACTTATACCATCCCTACTGAACACTAAACTAAATCACCTTTCCAATGAACTATACTGTATACACACACGTCACTATAATAGTAACTCACTTTTTGCCTTGATCAAGCAGACGATTCTCGAACGCCTGTAACGTGTGTCCGACATCCTCTCGTAGAACAGGAAGACCATAGACGCTCCTTGTACACGGTCTGGCTTCTTCCGACGGCAATACATTCTTCAGTTTGGGTTAGGATAAGGTTAACTCGTGTGGTGATGTGATTGACGTGATGTGGATGTTAAGTTCAAATTTTGTTGTGATGTGGATGTTAAATTCAGATCGTGTTGTGATGTGGATATTAAGGTGGTAGTGTGACGCGTTCAATGTTATGGATAAAGATAGCTCGGGTTGTGTTGTGGATGTTAGGTTTGTACCACATCTGTAAAAATAATTTACTCGAACGACCAGGAATACAAACAAAACGACTTGGAATGCAAGACCAGCTAGAGTACGAACCGAGTATTATACAGACCGACTTACCCGTCAGTTTCTTCGGTCGCTAGGTAAAAGTACTCCTCATTGCAGTCTTTGTTGAGTCTGACTGCTCTGCAACTCATCCTTAGTTTCGTATTATCGGCTGCCTGAAACACACACAAGCCACCAAGTCTGTGTGTTAGTTAGTCTTGTCCACTATACTAGTACTATGGATTAATCATTCTACAAATGGGTATACCCCATTGATATCATTTGTTATAATAATCAAAATAATAACGATACTAATAATAATAATAATGTAATGTGTGATTTTTAGGAAAGATATTATTGTAAAGGGATTTGCAACCCTGTGTTCCAAGTTGGTTATGATATGATCAGGTGGCATGTACTCGTAGAATCGGAGGAATAATTGGGAAGACACATGAACAATGTTTCCTTTACATTTAATAATAATAATAATAATAATAATAATAATAATAATAATAAATGAAAGAAGTCTTACCTCGGCAAACACGGCACACTGACTCTCGGGACCTCGTGCCATATTTACCTTCAGTTTGGCACCGGGGAACATGGTGTAGAAGGTGTCACACCCAGCAGCTGTTCAACCAAAAACACACACACACACTTGATTTTTTTTTTTTAGTATAATTGAAAAGGATTAATTGACTACTTAAATAATTATATGCATGTGCAAGGCAAACGAAGGCGGACCAAATTTAACATATTCGTAACTAAGTCAATACATTCAATCGGTGTATTAAACTCAGGGTATTACAAGAAAAAAAAAAAAAAAGTTAACGGCACTCTAGGTGTCATCGCTAAGAAAAGAATATCTAGGTAACATACTAATGGGACGAGTAGTGTTTAATGAAGCAGTGTTTATGTCAATGTCACATTTAGCATCCATCCTGTTCGTCTGGCCCATGCGTGCCCCTACCAACCTCCTGGGGGTTTCTTGGGAGCAACGTTTTACTTCCTGGCCCAGGGGGGGGAGCTCACCGAATACCTGATGATGGGAGACGAGGTTACAGTAGGATGGAGGATCAGAATATATTATTAAAATTGTACTCGGTTACTTAGGATAGAGTATTCCCATTCGCCTATCCTCCTGAGGTAGAGGGCTACGAATACCTTCCAAGTATCTCTGCTTGTAGTAAAAGGCGACCAAACTGGCTTTCATTTCTCCAGCTATCCCTTTGTTACATCTATTACCTTTTGTGCTTACTGTCCCTCCTCTCAATCCCCTACTCCCTCGGGCTCCATATGACCTCGCTATTGCGGCGCTTAATATCAATTAATCAATCAATCCCATTCGCTATTCCGTATGCTATGTAGAATAAATTTGTAATAAAGGTGAATCAAAGTATGTACATACTTGCGGTTATTTGGAATGACCATTGCATGGATCGCTACTTTAGCCTCGGGAGCTTGTGGTTCCCAAGATATTGGCAGCCTATCACGTGATGGTTCCATAAAAATTTCCTTGGAATGTGTAACACTTTTGAGATATAAATAACAACAAACACAGAGATAACCTCAATGTATGAAATCACTATGATTGGCTGTTGAAAGCGGGAAAATACAGTTTATGAAGGAGTGCTTTTAATAACTAATGCTTACTCGTTGCTGCTTGCTTTGCTCTGACGTTTCTTCTTGTCCCGGCGGTCCCCGTTGACGTGGTGATCGCTGTCGATCTTTATTCTTATTCTGGGGCTTGGTGTACCCCTCGGTTAGCATCAGCAACAGTAGGACAGTGATACCCAACGCCCGCTTACTACTGGACACCTTCATGGTACCTTATCACCCTCACACACTGCAACATTAAGACTGATGGTAAATGACTGTGTGTCACCATTAAAGACATATACTCACTAAAAATGCATTCAGTGGGATAATATTAATAAATATAACATGTATAAAGATGTTCCTTGCTGACCCTGTAAGATATAATATTGAAGCTCTGGAAGAGAGAGTGTAATAAGTTTTAATTTTTTCAGTTGTAATAGAATTGTCATTGTATCATGGAGAAAAAATAAGGTTTAAAGGTGTTATGGTAAACGCGACTTGTTTTTTGTTGCAAATAATAACTGTAGAAGGTAATACAATTAGCAAGAGGTATTATTATAATATATCAAATGTGGGTATACGTGTGTGTAAATGGCCTGCGAAACAAAATTATCACTTCGGACAATTTGGAATGAGCACATATCTGGTAAGAATCATCGAAGGTCTTTATGAAATCATAAATAATAACGAGCAACTAACCAAAAATGTAAATTGTCATCCACAGAGGTAAGAAGTTGCTGCTAAGTTTCCTAGAATATGATCAATATTGTTTACAGAATTGTTTATATATATATATATATATATATATATATATATATATATATGAAATGGGTCGATGACAAGGTTAGCACAAGGCCCTTACCGTACTTCACCTCGGCTCTTGCTGTTTACTGGTGGTGAAGTGTGGTGGTGAACGGCTTGCGTGTAGCTGTGTGCAATGGTGAAAGAGAAGTGAAGTTGTATGGAGAGACTGTGAAAGGTTGTATGGGAGAAGGACACAACACACCGGAAAATAGACTGTTGCAGAGAGTGGTGTTTCATCCGGGTATACGAAACACTAGCTCGCATGTCTGCCATTGCTTGCTTGAGTGAGTTTGACATCAGAGGACCAATTTCACAGTATTGCGTGGTCGAATATCAACACTTCATCGTTCTGGAGGTGACTTTTGGAGTTATTGAGCCAGTACCGGATTTAGGAGTGGACAGCTGCCCACTTGCCCATAGACATGGGGCCTCCATATCATGAGGCAAAATCCTAGTTTCCACATAAATATTTACAGTTGTATAGACAACAAAAAATTAAATTTTTCTATTTATTCAATTACTGCTATATAATGGTTAAATAAACATTTATTAAATATATCTTGATTAATTTCAGCAAAATATCTATTCGTAATAATAGGGTTAATTTTGCTCCTTCAGAAAACTAAGGCAAGTAAGAAAGTAGCATAGTTATTAGTTACCCATTGATATATATATATATATATATATGGAAGAGCCTGGATTATATGAGATGTATGGACAGACTATAGCTCACAGATCCTTCACAAAAATTGGATTGCCTATATGTTTATTTCTACGTTCACGAGTGTGTGTGTGTGTGTGTGTGCGTGTGTGAAAGTCATGTTGTGCGTGTTTGTGCTGTCTGCTGTGCACATGCGTGTGGGTGTGCGCGTTCCATACCTATAATATTTTTTTATGCCTTATGCATGTGTGCGTCCAACCGCTTCTAATACACAGTTTGGGATCCTTCATGTTGCTGGCGCTTCGATTGTGTTTTATTTTATTCTCATAATTGTTTTGGAGTGTGTTATCTAAGTCTTCTATTACTGAAAAGCCACAAAGCATTACACAAGATTAAATTAAGAGGAGAGTATACTTTTGGTACTTTGGAGTGTCGTGATTCCTCTAAAGCATGCCAGGAAACAGAACCAGATTAGCAAAAATACTGGTGGACTGTTGCTTGGAATAGTTTGGTGGAATCAGTTGCTCCAGATTTACCAACACTGTACTACTACCCCCTCAAGGTTTATAGTTGTGACGGGTTTGGCCTATTGGTTTTGGATACGATTAAAAGCAAGTACAGTCGGCCTCAGGAATTCGTATACACCACTGTGACATCAAAGCTTCGTAACAACTGGAAAATTTAGTACATTAATTTCCTAACACTAAATTTTTGTAGTAATGTTATCTGGCTAATACTTGAATGAGTCAGCAGAACAATGCCTACAGTATGTGCAGAATAAACACTCCTCTTACCCAATGCTATGTGTACGAATTCCTGAGGTTGACTGTACAAAGCCATAAGATCCGATTAAATCCAAAGCCACGGACAAAGCTACACTGGCAGATTAGGGGGATAGTACAGTGTTGGTAAATCTGGAGCAACTGATTCCACCAAACTATTTCAAGCAACAGACCACCCTTCTTTTTTCCAATCTGGTCTTGTTTCCTGGTATACATTGGAGGAATCAAAGTGCTCTAATGTACCAAAAGTATACTTTCTCCTTAAAGCCAAGTACGGCCTAGGTACCGTAGTATTATTCATCCAAACAGGGTTCTAAATGTGTACAGCTTCTCTTGGTTCGTTAGCTGAGAAACTTTCACAATAGTAAATTATGCAGCATCTTCCTAATTACTGCATCAATCTACTCACTATTCATATAATAATATCAGCCATCATTAAAGTAAATTATGCAGCATCTTCTAAATTACTGCATTCATCTACTCACTATTCAAATAATAATAATATCAGATATAATTTTTTCTGACACTCCCATAATATTATAATGTATTGAAGCTTGTATCACGACTATACATACAAAGGACTGGAGGAATCACACTCTGGGGGGATTGTCCAGGACGACAAAAAAACCCAAGCTGACAGACGGAAGTTGGTTACCAAAACAATTTCGGTGGACACGGCCGCCATCCTCAGGGTCAAGACGAAATAATTATAAGACAATGAGAGGTATGTAGAAAAGGCTCCAATATAATATTATACAGATAATGTGTGTGTGGGAGGGAAGGCGTTATCTGATCCGTCATCTTATACGACACCCTACCTTATCTGTGAGCATTGATACAGATGTGTGTGTGTGTGTGTGTGAGTGAGTGAGTGAGTGAGTGTGTGTGTGTGTGTGTGTGTGTGTGTGTGTGGTGAAATGTAAGAAAGGTAAATTAAGTAGATAGGCAATCCTACCGACGTAGTATGAAAACAGATCCGGTTAGTGTGTGTGTTGGTACACTCGCAATCCAAAATTTGTATCCAGGTCCTGTTGAAGTTTCGAATCATTTGACATACTATATAGTGAACTAATTACAACGCTTATCCTGTTTCATATTTGCTTGACCTACTTAATACTCGATCGGGCTATTCGAAGCAAGCCTGGATACATATTTTGGATCGCGAGTATAAAAGTGGATATAGGGTTGAATACAGTGTTGTTGAAGTTGCAGCAAGTCTGAGCTCCGACAAGGATGGAGCGATTTGTCCACAAGGGAATTCATAATAGGATTCAACTTATAAATACCGTCACAGAAATTAGAATTATCATAATTTTGGATACATAATGATTTGATAATTTTCCGTTTTCCTAAGCCTTGACTATTATACAAAAGGTGGGTATCTTACCAATTGGTCCATTGGTTATTTTTGAATACAGCATGTTTGAATACAGTATTGTTGACGTTACCCGGTTTTACATGCAATATATATGTGTTGCTGAATCCTTAATTATAAACTACGACCTGTTTCTCCTACGTACAGTACACTCATGACACATAATCTCTGACCAGGGAGTTAGACAGAGTCGTGGCTAGATGAGGGCAACTGAATACCAGAAAGCTTTAAAGTTTCGTTAATAAAGTTTTAAACACTGAATCAAGCTGGCGAAACGTGATCGCCAAGAAATGTCCACGACTATCACAGCAGCCGGCACCCATATAACATAATATATTCAATGATACCATAAAAGGTATATATATCTAAAACATAAAAACGGTAAATATATAACGATTGTTTTAGATCATGAATAGTATATTCTTATTACCGTATTAGATTTTATGGACCATCCATAGTCATTACCTATGCAGTTGTAAGATATAAGCACATTGATGTATTCCTTAGTCACAGTATACCTTAAACCCTTGCAAATTAATTTATTGTGAGTATGTTATCGTACATAACTTTGCAGTTTCAGTGATGCTCAGAACTGCATTCAGTAAAGCACTAAAGCTCTCTGGTATTTGATCATGTCTGACTGAATCAGTTACCTCATCTCGCCACGACTTTGGCAAACTCCCTGGTCAGAGATTATGTATCACGAGTGTACACTAAATCACAAACTTTACATGGGATTTTATATATACCTGCCACAGATTGACGTGCACTTTTATTTTGAACTAATGTGGATTTAATAGAGGAGGTATACCAGAAGGCAATATTTACTTCTCTATAATAATATACTGACTTTACCAGACTCGTTTCTTGTATAATAAAGGTAAGACAAGAAAGCGTTTCTGTTTTGTGGTTGGAGCTTTGGGTACATAAAGTGATTGTCTGAGTTGAAGGTATACTTTCTTAATGAATCAATCTGGATACTTTAAGTTTACAAATATTTTCCAAATATTGTCTTTCTCCTCTCTTAGATGTTTAGGGTTACATCTCTTAGAGGGTCCCTGTGATGTAGTCAGACTATTGGAGGTTAGCGAGTCCTTCAAACATTGCCACGAACCACCACCTATATGGAAGGAGCTTGTTTCGTGGCATGATCAGGAGGAATCAGAAGCCCCCAATTCTCATACATAATCACAGGGTTCTTTATGGTCTGACGAGACAACAGATAATTTTGTGGAATCATGGTGGTAAGATAAATAATGGATGAACAAATTTGCAGTTGGTAGGTTTCCTATATTCCTTGAAGCTGATGAATTGTTTTCCTTAATGACTAATCCATCGAGAAACGGAAGTACTCCATTCCTCTCCCATTCAACTTTCAATTTAATTGAAGGTAATAGATTGTTAAGATTATTAAAACTATTCTCGAAATTTGTGCGATTTTATGGCCAGAAGTAAAAACTTTCATCCACATAAGGAATCCATATATTACGAGTGGGAGAGCTAGGCTACATGGAAGAAATTCTGTTTCATAGTGTGGGTTTTCTTTTACACTCGCGCACCACTATCTCCAGCCCACCTGAGTTTGGGCCTTGGATATGGCTCGGAGTCTTTCTGGATGACAACCCACTCAAACTCTCACAAGGCCAGATACACACGAACACATAATTATGCTTCGAAATGTTTTATGAAAGATCATACCTCTCTGTCTGTCATGTAAACCATAAACCTCATCCTGTTATTGTACAATACAATAATATATTTTGGCTGCAGAAATAAATATAGTTCTTTATTGCATTTTAATTCCTCATATATTTATTGGAAACAGGGACACAAAAGAATATACCCATAAGCTTTTAAGAATTAAGAATCACACGAAGTACTTCCATACCACCCAGTGAACACATAGATATTCCGTGTTTGTGTACTTGTGTGTACTGTAATATAAAGATTATTCCTCAAATTGTTTATTTAATATTATTAAATCTGGTGATAATAACGTTGGAGAAAGTTCATCATGATGATGACTTGTCGTGTAGGGGGTGCTGATGATGTAATGGTTAGCACACAGAAATCCCGGGTTCGATTCCCGAGTCAGTGGAATTGTTGGACAATTTTCCCAGTTCCCTATGTCCCTGTTCACCTAGCAGTAAGTAGGTACCCGGCTGTAAGAGCAAGGATAGCAACCTTGTAGGCTGGGGAAGATGTGTTGATGTAACAAGACTGACTGCCTTAATGACCAACACCATGAGTCGATAGGCATAAAGCCCTAAATCTTCGCTGCATTCATATTAAACGTTTATTAATTACAGTTTTCTGACAGTCAAAAAAATTTAGACATAATAATTACAAGTATAAAAAAAGAAGAAGACAATAATTATATGAAACACTTGACATAAAATAGAAACAAGCAGTGTGCAATTACCAATACCATTATCAAACATATGTCTAGTTTAATATATATTGTTACATGACTAGCCCTCTATCGCCAAAACATATGTCTAGTTTAATATATATTTTTACATGACTAGCCCTCTATCGCCAAAACATATGTCTAGTTTAATATATATTGTTACATGACTAGCCCTCTATCGCCAAAACATATGTCTAGTTTAATATATATTGTTACATGACTAGCCCTCTATCGCCAAAACATATGTCTAGTTTAATATATATTGTTACATGACTAGCCCTCTATCGCCAAAATACCTGTTAGACTTGTTTAGTATTCTGCCCAGCCTCCATTTGCTTCTATGACTTGCTGTAGTGTGGTAGCCTTTCATTTTACTAAATTCCTACATATGATGGGCCTGTTTCTTATTCCCTCCAATACCAATCTTGCCTTGCGCTTCACTGACTCTCTAGTTTTGTCCTGAACACCCCATACATGTAACATATAGCCTACGCCCACAGATTCTATATTGGATTGCAGTCTGTTCCTTTAGGAGGCTAATCCAACAGAATATTTTCTGGTGGAGCCTCGAACCAACGCCTGACCGTACGACATGTATGAATTGGGTTACGGTCTTGTACCATATATAATTATGGGCTGTAGTTCAGGAATTGTACAGTCGGCGGCAAAAGTCGTGTCATCACATCAGCCAGTACAGTATGGAAATATAAGTTTCACCTGCTCGTAAAATGAAAATTTGGAGCAGTTAATTAATTTGCCACCTGGCTATTGTAATTCTTAATGGTAAATGTGTTGGTTCGATAATTATCCTTCACAAAACGCTGAGTGAGGCGACACGACTTTTGCCGCCAACTGTACAAGCCCGCATCGTTGGGATAAAAGATTTTTCTAGTATATTTATATATTGATGTTCATTCATGTGTTTCATTCAATGTCTGACACTCACCTACACCTCCCCACCACATCCATCCATGGAGGGAGGGCGTCACACGCCACTTTTTGATAGCTCCTGGATGTTTCTAGGCACATACTTCGTTTTATGCACTCTCCAACACTGGCGAGTGGCTGTCGAGACAGACGTGAATAACTTTTCATCCGAAAAAATAACTCATTTTCAAATGTTGTCCCGAGCAAACGTTTGACTTGCCTCTCTCTGAGCCTCCCCGTAGGGGGATATTGCCTGCATTAGTGATGTGGGCAATACTTTAAGGGTTTTGGCGCCCCTTCGGCCCCAGTCACTAGCTTTTAGTTCTTCAACTGTCCCTCTTTTCTTTCTATTTCCTTCCTGCTTGCTGTCTCACCTCTCCATCACTTTTTTCTTGCTCTATATGACCTCGCTGTTGCGGCGCCTATTATCAATCAATCAATCAATCTCTCTAAGCCTATGTTAAGGTATCCTTGTGGGCTGGTATGAAACACTGTAGCCCACTCTCCTGTAAGCGTCGTGTGGTGGTTATCGGGTAACAATGAAGTCCGGTTGTATTTGCTATGCTCACAGCATTTGATAGTGGTGCTCTCTCTGCCTCTTTCTTATCAGCTCATCCATCTCAGGTGTGGTGACTCTTGGTCCACCTGGCAGGGACCGGGTGAGCACGTGACGTGACCCTCCTGATAATTTTATAGTCTTACCCATAGCCAAACAGTATCACTGGAGATACGACGTCGTGGCTGAACATCCATAACAGTTTCTATAGAGCGATAATGTAGACATAAGAAACATCTATGCAATGGTTAGTTTGTATCAGAATTTAATAAAGTGTGACCTAAGCCACGAGAAATTAAGGAAGGGTAACAGTAGTTCAACCAAATCGTCGAATATCAAAGTATGAGTGTTGTTACCGTTAAGCTACAGCCCCATTTTGTATATTTATATTTTTATCTACCCTGTATAATTATATCTTAATGGTTGGAATATTAGATTAGTTGCTCATCTACAGAAGGCCTGATTTATTTTTTTTCACAAATCAAGGGAAATTTTATCTTCGAATCCTCACAATCATTTTTTTTTCTTAATCGTCACTTAGGCATAACACCAAATGATCATTGAGGTAGGAGAATAACTCCAGTAGAAATAGGTGGTGCAGGAAAGGCGTGTAAGAGAGTAGTAGTGTGTGGGCTTGTGTTTTTGGGCGCCGTGGTGTAGCAAGGGAGCATTGGGTGTGTGTGTTAAGGTGGTATTTCTTTTTTGGGACATTGGAGTGTCTTGATTCCTCTAAACTTCTAAAGTATGCTAGGAAACAGGACCAGATGAGCAAAAATAATGGTGTTCTGTTGTTTGGAATAGTTTGGAGGATTCAGTTGCTCTAAAATTACCAACACAAAACTTCCCCCTTAAAAGAGTGTGCGTGTGACAATGTTTCGATTTTGAGTTAGATGAGTGTGTTTCTTGTTATTTTGTCTTATTACATTATTACAACAGAATCAGTTACTTGAAATAGTCAATGCTGGCGATGATTATGTAGGAAAGTATGTTGGAAGGTTCTGTAAAACTGACAGGAAGGCATATTATAGAATACACAGTCATACGAGAAATATAACAAAATGAAACATTCTTAATAGGTAGATTTCAATAATATGCATTATTATATACAAACACACGGTTTCAAGAATTGCAAGAAAGAAACAGTTTATTACTTACCCAACAAACACTGGATACACACTGTAACCATAGGCCTTCTCTCACCTACAACATTATGTCTGTTTTATCCGTTTCATTCGCTCACCTACTGTATATGCAGATGCTTCAGATCTTCAATCGGAACTCTAGTGGGTGGAAAATTACTCTCAGTGATTTGTTTTTATGAGGACATTGTGAATGGTTGATTGATTGGCGGCTCAACACCCTGGGTCATTATACCGCCCAACATAATATTAAATTCTATGGATTACAAAATATGGTCATTTATATCATTTATAAAATATATACACGTTTTATACAGGCTTCACTACCACAAAAAGGAGAAGCAGCATGATTAAAAAGACATATCAACTAAAACTCACATTATCCTAAAATAATCTGATTAATGTAAGTAAAATATATAAAAGAATCAAAATAAAACGAAAAAATAAGCCATAAAATTCATAATATTCACAACTTGTGGCCTCCTCCACAATTGTTTTGGCAGCGGAGTACACACCCATAGTTGAGTTTCTACATAATAAGAGCATGATATAGGCGGAGGAGGGTGGCCCGATCAGCCCCCCGGGACGTATGGCCCAGGTGAGAAACTAGAGCCACGCATTGGTCCCAAGACGAGAAGATCCCAGGCTGTACCTACTCATCTACAAGTGCTTGTGACATTTAGGTTTTATGCAAGTGGGTCTTTTCAAAATGTGGTTGCAGATACTGTTGGCCTGAATCAAGCAAGTGTAAGCAGAATCATCAACAGATTCACCAATGTGCTATATAGACTGTCTCTCAGGGAAATTAAAATGCCTAGAGGTAAGTTATTAAATTTCTAACATTGTAGAAGGTTTTGCCCCTAAAAGTCATTGATTTAGTTTAATGGTCTGTGGTTAAACTACAAATTTTCATCCTTTCCAGTGAAATAATTTCTTCGATAAATAAATTCAAGTTGGTAATTTCAGTAAATATATACTGTATTGCCGGTTGGTATTGCGATGCTATTACCTTCTTTACCCACTATATTAAACCATCTAAGACACTTTTCTTCTGTGGCATTTTCTTTGTGAATGCCCCATTTTCAAGAGGCATATTCAAATGGGGTATTTTGAAATTAGCCCTTACCTAACCTAACCTAGACCACACCAGACTACCGGGACCAAACCTGGGCAAACTACGCTGAACCTAACCTGAGCAAACTACCGGGAAATAACCCTGGAATAGTACCAGGAAATGACTGGGGCAAAATACTGATCTGGCAACACTGCTACAAAATGGCAAAAGTCTAGATAAATACCTTGGCTTCCTTTTGGAAAATATTGCTTTAAAGAAATACACCAACTGTTACTAACCTGCCTTAGGATCTATTTAACATAACCTATTGTCCTTCTGGATTTTGGCATCTTTCAAGGATGTAAATTTTTTTTATGAAAATATAGATATACAGAAAATATTTAATACGGAATTCAAATAAACAGATAAAGCTGATTAGGGTAAGTGGATAAAAGGAAAAAAAATGGATCCTGAGCATTTCAAAATAATGTAATGCTATTTCTGGTAACGAGTACCGTATGAAGCTTGGGTAAATTTCCAACATTTTTATTTCTTCACTAAATTTGTCCCTGCTTTCCTTCATGTTCCTACATCCTCTTTTTTTTTTTTTTTTTTTTTTTTTTTTTTCATTGTACAGAATTTTAATGTGCATTTTTTGCTTCATTAAATGATTATTAAACAGAACAGTAATTAAAACTTTATAAAACTTGTAACTGTATAATACGGTACAATGTCAATAGTCTTTTGTACTCTATTCTTGAAGGCCTTTTGTGCATATGTTCATAGAACCAAGAAACATTATATATTGTTTAGATTAAGGTCTGTATTTAAGGTGACAAATAAGGATCAAGTTTCAATTATTGGGCTGTTGCAAGTGCAAAAGCATATTAGATATTTCATTACTGTAATTAAATACAATGTATCTTTCTTAACAGGAATGCCTGAAGTGATAGCCACTAAGCAGAAGTTCTACAGGGTATCCAATTTCCCCAATGTCATCGGACTTATTGACGGGTCGCACATACCAATAGCTGCCCCACCTTTAAACGAGGACATAATTATATGTTAATAGGAAGAACTTCCACTCTCTTAATATACAAGCAGTGTGTGATGCCAACCAAATCTTCCTTGACTTTTGCAACCGATATCCAGGATCAACTCATGATTCTTTTGTTTGGCATAACTGCACACTTTACAGAAGATTCCAGGCGGGTGAATTTTGTGGTGCACATTTACTAGGTAATATATAAATGTTGAATCATAATTATTACCTCCCATATTTAGTTATATTTTCATGTGCAAAAATAAAGACTGGACTAGATTACTCCAAATAATGTTATTTTCATCACAGGTAGCTAAAGTTCTATTATGGATAGTAAGCATTAAAATATCTCTTACTGTACAATCTACCATATGTATCGATAGCTTTAACACTTTACATCTTCTGGTAACTTGCAGGAAGGGGGTGGCCACAGCAAACTAGTTTCCAGTTATCTCTATTCAGACATTCTTTTCTATCAACCACAACCGTTCTTTTTCATGTTCATTACTCCGACATTTTGTATCTCCTTCCAACAATACCCCTAGGGCTTTTTCATGTTTGTGTCTCTTCTTCTACACTGATATTAAAATAATCATTTCTATATTCACTCAAACACATATACTGTACTACCCTCATTTTGGAATGCCTTATTCCCCTTCAACAATTTGTTTATCCCACAAACTTCCTCTTTTATCTCTGTATGTATGTATGTACAGTATGTATGCCTGCCAGAGGATGGTTTCTCTTCAGAAAAACCTGTAGATTTAAGCTAGCCTAAAGCCTTATTTTATCTCTAGGCACGTGTTTTTCTATTTTGCATTGCATAAATGCTTGAAATTGATATTACAGAAGTTTATGGCTCATGTTTATATTTTATTACCATAGTGAAGTAACTGTCAATAATAATATTTCAGAAAAAAATACTAGAAAATTCAACTGAATAATTTATGACAATTACAAAAAATTATCAATGAAACTTTGGAATTAAACGTGATTCAATATTTTTGTTTCACCGGCGATGCAATAGCCAGGGTCAGATGCTGCCAATAGAAAGAGGGAGAAGGTGATATAGAGGTGGGACAGCAAGAACGAAGGAATTATAAGGAATGAATGAACAGTAGAAAAATGAAAAAGAGTGACTGGTCTGGAATTAAAACTTATGTTTTTTCTCATCAGGTGAAAATGGTTATCCATTAGAAGAGAACTTGATGACACCCTTCATGCAGCCTGGAAATCACAGTGAAGTAAACTATAACAACAGCCACAAGAGGACAAGGGTAATTGTGGAACAAACATTTGGACTGTGGAAATCAAGGTTTAGATGTATTCATATAAGTCTGGTGGTAATTTATGTTATACACCACAAAAGTGTGCAAAAATTGTGTCTGCCACCATGCTACTGCACAATTACTGTGTAAGAAGAAGGATTCCATTAATTGGAGTAGATCATGGTGATGAAGATCCTTACAATGTAGATGATCCAGACGACCCTGATCCCCAGCATGAAGGTATTCGTAATGTACCTGCAGGCCAAGCAAAAAGACAAAGGATTGTACAGGAGCATTTCTGAAACTAGTAGGTACCATATCTTCTAGCTTGACCCCTTGCCTGTTGGAGGTCCGGCACTGGTGTTAGAGCCTCCCTACCCTCGTAAAAATGGGAATGGGGTATTTTTGATGATATTTGTAGCTACTAAATTCATGATTAAATTCCAAATAAGATTAAAAGTGTAAGTAATACTGACACTGGTAAAGGTTTAAGGCAAGTAAATTCAAATAATTCCATTTAGGCTGTGTTCCATATATGTATGAATAATCTATAAATGAAAATATAAGGAAATACATCAAAGTACTGTATATTCATGGTGTATTTTTCTTATCCAAAGTACAATAATATAAAAATAGCAATATAAAACTCCATAGGCTAATTGTATGCTATCAAATGTTGCTTTTTTACTATATAAAAACAGATCAATTATTATAAGCCAAAAAGAAACAAAAATTAAAATTTTATTGCAAAAACAAACTCAAATAGACATCTTTCTGGAATGAAATCTTATATATTAATATAATACATAACACAAGACAAAGAAGGGATTATACAACTTAAACTATTCTAATTTCATTATGATAAACAAAGAACCAGACTAGTTATATAAATCACAGTTTAACTTGTTAATGAGAATCACTATGAATACCCTGAGATGAACTAAAATCTTTGTATTTGTATGTGTGTGTATATGTATGGATGTATTGCTGTACACACACACACCAGACACTTCACAGAAAGAAATTAGTAGGAGAAAATTAAAGATAATCCACTTAACGTGGCATCTTCAGTTAAGTGGATTATCTTTAATTATCTCCTAATAATTTCTTTCTGTGTAGTGTGTAGTGGAGTTTGTGTATGTGTGTGTGTATATATACATCCATACATACATACAGTACATACATACATCCATACATACATACAGTACATACATACATCCATACATATATACATATATATACATCATAAAAGTATAAAATTAAATCTTTAAACCTGTATATTTCACAGCACTTTCATTAAAAATAAACCACAGCACTTGAAATGAACGAGATCCTTTCATCACATTTTACTTTTTCTATTTCTTCCTCACAATATTTATTTCTTATGTCTTTCATACTCTTTGCAATATCTAATAGGGTTTCACTTATCTGAAGCACCCCATTTAAAATCTGAGTCTGTATATCTAACATTTCTGGTGCTAAGGTCATTTGTCCTACTCTTGATCCTTGAGAAGGAACAGACTGTCTCGTTGATCGTTCACTATATGAATGTTCTGCTATTGGTTCTGCTGTACCACTAACCTCTTGGTATGACCCCACACTTGGAATACCTGGTGTACCAATAATAGTGTCCACCACACTGGTAGCAGCACTCCTAATCATAACTGCTGGCTCTGCTACGGAGGGCACAGATGGACCTGGTGGTAGCTCTACCGAAGGTAACTCGACCTCATCCTCCTCTTCAGTGTCATGTTCTGGAGAAGAATTCCAGTACACAGCTCATAATAATGCCTCCTGGACGATATCAGACGTGATTGCTATAGATAGAAGTACTATAAAAAGATGACATATTAAAATATACTAACCACTTGGACCAGGATCACGTATGTCTGGAAGTCCCCCCACTTGTACATCGGCCAGTGTTCCCAGCATAGCTTCCTCCACAGCATTTAACTTAGTTTCTGTAGATGGACCTCCACCTACAAAATAGTTCAAGTAAATAAACTTGCTTTTGAAGTTATAAATAAAAGATAGCCTACTGTACATGTACACCTCATTCAGTTTAGTCCAAATTCCATGGTTGTGTGAAACTGCAACTTTATCAAATGAGGCACTGTGCATAATGTGAAACTATAATTTAAATGACTTTCAACAAAACTTGTATAAAGCACAAATAGCAGTTACAGTCAAGAATTTACCGTTTCATTTGTCCCAATAAGACATGATAAGGAAGCCTGTTGCCTCTAGAAGTTTAGAGAAACCATTGTCACCAAAATTGCCATCAGTGTAGTACTCCCTTAAGGGGAGATTCTCTCTTTGGTAAATTGGTAGGTTACTGCTGAATCCTCCTAACTATGCCATGAAACATAAGATTCCCTTTAAGATTAAGTACCATTGAAAGCATCTCTTCCCTGGCAGTTAGGAGGAATCAGAGACCTTCCAATTTACCAACATGAGAATGTGTCCTTAATATGGTTTGGGTAAGTAATTATATAAAAAAATGTTGAGTGGTAATAAATTGAACAGCATAGCATTAAATATAATGATGCACAACTACCTATCATCATCCATACCTGTTTCTTGCGAATATCTTCTTATATCTGCTGCCTTTTTCTTCACAGCTGATCTGAAGTCTGTGAATTTCTTCTTAACGTCATCTCTAATTCTCAGTTCTGATGACACTGAATTTACAAGAAAAGTAATTTCATCCCATGCCTTCCTCTTGCTCTCCGCAGTTACATTTCTTGTAAATTTTTCTCTTAAAACATGTTCTCTTCTTTTCCATTCTGTTATCATTATCATGAGTTCTTCATCATTATAATTGGCACGTCTTGCCCGCTTAGGAGGAGGTTGTTCTGCCATAATAGCTTACAAAAATAAACACTTCCACTCAATATATCACACAGTACACACACAATGTCCACCTCCCACTCGGCACACACGCGATGAAAATGCTTCGTTTGTTTGTTTTTCTGTGATAAGCTGTCATCCCCACTGATTTCTGATTGGCTTACACGTCTATGAAGCTGCCTCTCATTGGCCCAGAGAATGTCAGCTGGTGGTCCATAGTCGGAAGGGAAAGGAACGAAACAAACATGGCCGACCGCTAAGATCACCTAAGGGAACACTAAGGTTGATGTTAAGGCCAATAGAGCATACAGCCATAGCAGCAACCTTACCGTCCCCTTAGTGAAACTGCCTAAGGTTACCATAACGGTCGCTCCGCTAAGGTCTTTCGTGCATCCGCCCCCAGGACCCTCAACACTTCGAGAGCTTGGAGGCAAGAGAGCGTAACCTTTAAATCGCGGATGTATTGTCTTTTTTTAAATATACTGATCGCTGAGGCGTTGGCCACTACCGAGAATTACCTGGCTGGTACATTGCCATATCTCGTCTGGATAATTATGGGATTAGATCTTCATTAAAAATGACAGCCAGCCCTCACCAACCCACCGCCTGTTCTCTGAGGCCTACTCCTCTTTCCTATGCTTAATCAGAACATTCATCATTTGAAGTTTCAGATAGGTTGATAATTATAGTGATCGAAACCACAAACTGGTCAACTGCTATGTCTTGTCTGGCATCCTCTTGTTGAAGCCGTTCAGCATGTTGCACTGCCTGCAACCAATTGTGTGGTGTGACTTGATGCAGAGCTTCTTTAACAAGAGGTTTAAGGTCGGCCATTTTGAAGGTGTTCTTCTTGGCTATATATGATATAACTTGACCCCAAATGAGCTCAATGGGGTTGTACTGACAATGGTAAGGTGGTAATATGGCCACCATGTGTCCTGCTTCTTCTGCAATTGCATCAATCCGATACTTTTTGCTGGTAGAATATTTCTTTGCCAATTCTAATAGCTCCACTCTTAGTAAGTTGTCACTGGGCTCAACGCCCTTCTTCACAAGCCAGTCCTTTAGGTCGGATTTTTTCCAAGATGACGATGGCACTTTATCAAGTTGTACTGAATGGTACGAGGCGTTGTCCACTACAATCACAGAGTTTGGTGCAATATTTGGCGGCAACTGATTTTTTAACCATTCTTCAAACACCGTTGAATTCATCTGATTGTGGTAATCTCCGTCATTTTTTTTTATTGAAAAACTAATTCTGCACGAAACCATCCTTCGTTCCTCTTCCCGTGGGTGGTTGTATCCTGTTCTTTTTGTGATGTTGTGTCTGTCTAACATTTAGAAACTGTGTAATTTTTATTTACTCAGGTTTCATCAAGATAACCAAAGTTCCAGAAAGATTATTTGAGACACTGCATTTGTCTTTAAAATGTTGTTCAGGCAGCAGCAACATCACTTTTCTCCATGAAAAGTTTGCGGCCATCCACTCTCCCATATTTAAATCCGATGTCATAGACAATTTTCCACAGTGACGAGAGTGATCCATTGAAGGAGATCTTTTCCATCAGTTCTTCCTTAGGATTTATGTAGTGTAGGGACTTTCTTCCTTGCATAAAATGCCAATAGCGTTCTCCTAACCACACATTTGTCGAATTCGTCTAAATTCGTGACAGTTGCTCTACGATGCTTTTTTGGTGACGTGAACACAGGGGGCTCTGGTGATTCTTGTGTCACACAATGTAGTATCATCGTTATTATGAGAAGTGAATGATATTTTCATATACTTACATGGCTTTATTAGTGAAGTAAATATATACGCAGTAATTTAGATTAACTTAGCATTAGTAAATAGCTGATATGAGAGAGAGAGTGAAGTGTATTGGTCTGATTTGGCACCATTGCGGGAGGGAGAAACCTCCCAACAGCCAACACCTGAGCGCTCAGTATATTTGTGCACTGGCTATACGCCATGCGTGCATATCCTCATATATGTTGTATATGTTACTCTACTTTTATACTATAGCACAACTTCTGTATATATATATATATATATATATATATATATATATATATATATATATATATATATATATATATATATATATATATATATATATATATATATAAGCAGAAGTTGTGCTATAGTATAAAAGTAGTAGTAACATACACAACATATAATATTATGAGGATATGCACGCATGGCCTATAGCCAGTGCAGAAAACGAATGAAAATTTAACCTTAAATTAATTATGACACTACATAATAGCATAATTATGACTTGTCATCACATTTCTTAACACGCATGACTGGTATAAACTTATGTTATTAATCAGAAATGCACACAAACAATTATAAACACTCACAACTGTGAGTGTAAGAAATATGTTATACATACAGTGTATATATTACACATACGTAACTTCATTTATCTAAAAGAAATACAGAGTGTTCTCGGTATTCGCTCTATCATAGATCTGAAACCTACCAATCCAATCTCGCCTACGCATTCATAATATTGATCTGGTTAATGCAAGGCGATATTGGATTTGAGGTTAGTTAAATGGAGTCATCTTATATATCAAAAGCGAGTAGCAAAACAGCACGAGAGTGTGAAGAGGAAGACGGTGTGGTAGCGAAGATTTGAGCGAGTTACTCCTCGTTCCACGGGCAGCCAGTCCGTTCTCGAGGCGAGTGCGGTAGTTGGGTACAGCAAGGCCGCTTGAAGAGTAAGTCGTCCCGCCGCGCAGGCAGGGAGAGCGTGATGACGTCACTATGAAGAGTCTCTAGCTCCCTCGCTCATAGATACCCATTAAAAACCCTGCCCAAAACATAACATTTTGCACTTGATACATGATATTTGATATTGTTGGGGGCAGATGGGGAATGATGCAGCTTGTGACCAGTATTCCTTATAGCATTATTCATTCAAGCACCAAAAGAGTAGCCTTCCTTTTGATATGATAAATGGGGTACATACACTTGAGGTAGGCATTAATATTTTAATAAGGAAACAAATATAATACATAAATTACAGTACTAAGAGTAAGTTTGAAATTCGTAATTTATCAAGTATACCATGTAGGATATATACAATACTTATACATAAGTAGTACCATGCTTTGATCTTTCATTGAATTCTTATCTTAGTTTTAACATATTTGTTAGATATTTTCCTCTGAGAATTTCGCTTTCTGTTGAATATCCGTACCCTGAAAAATATGCGACAACGAACAAAAAACCAAATCACATCATTTGGTAAATCTACAAAATTTCTGATTTCACTTGCTAATGTTGTTACACATTTTGGTCCCTCTCTGAGTTCCTTATCTCTGTGATAACAAATAAACAGTCTTTCAATTTTTTTCAGTTGATCAAAAACAATATTGCTGGATCTCTTTAACTTTCCTACTGTTCTAGAAATTGTGCCAATCTAGTCATCTGTGCTTGCAGCTGTGCCTAGGAAATTGTACTGTGGAAACTTTTTGACAAAATAACCCCCAATGTACCTCAGTCCTTCTGTTTTCATTGCTTTTTCTAATGTCTCTTTTTCTTCTTCTGTACTTATTGGAAGACAGTTCTCAATGTCTTCCATTTCACACAAGGAATTATCAAAATCAACTGAACAGCCTTCCTGACGTTCATCCTTTGAACTCCTGTTACATCAACATGATTATGTGACACACATTCACTATTGACTTTCGTAGTATAATGTACAATAAACCCATAGTCAAGAAAATTGTTACGAATCAGCTTCATCTGCAAACACATATACTTCCCTGTCTGCAGCAGCTGGATTAGTGAAAGAGGTATAATCTAAATTAACACTCAGGCTGTTCCAGAATCTTACATTTATGGGACTGAGATCATTCACTATGGCTACTACTGGGTATCCAACTGCTTCCACCCTGCTAATTAAATCAAATGAAATATCCTTGTTCATGTCCGTATCAAAAATATAGTATATTACCTGTTTCCATGGGCTAGTAAGGCCTGTTATCATTTATTTTTTGGGGGGTGTCGCGGGCTACTACTGAGTGTGAGTGAGAATACGTGGGTCTGATTGGGTGAAGGTGATGTGAGGTGAGGGGAGTCACCAATCCTGTCTCTCTTCAGTTTGACGTCATGCGCGTGGTAGGACGAATTTAGAAACAGACGCGGGAAGACCTACTCTTCAAGCGGCCTTGGGGTACAGATCGTGAATATGCGTCCCGTACAAGACGGTTGAGATCACCCCTCCCAACTGTAATCCTGGGAGGAAGGTATAGACTGCACACCGTGTAGGGGAGGTTTATCAAAACCTTAACTGTAACAGCCTGGAGTGGAGTGTCAAGTTCCAGGCTCGTGCATGGAACATCGCGTCGAACTAGGATGGCAGAGCCACCATGGTAACCCTGCCCTTTTAAGAAATTGGAATAAAATGCTGAGTATACTGGAAGACTGGCAGGAATGGATTTCCCAAGTATTGTCTCATTGGCGACAAACACACGCAGGGGAAAAGCGAGAGAGAAGAACCCGCAGTTCCTCGCAAGAGGCACACAAGCCACGGCAACTCCACTGAAGGACCTTGAAGTGTGTTATTAAAACAGGTTTTTGGGAAGCCACACGAAGGGACTTCCCACTACCACCTTCAACAGAGGTCTTACTCAAATGACAAGTCTTCTCTAATTCTAGGCCATTAGAAGAAGAGCAAACCAGTGGAGTAGTATTCGGTACAGTAAATGTGACCCGTACACGAGTCCCTGAAGCACTTTGTATTTTAGGAAAAGGTAAAAGGAGATGAGCAGGGATATTCTTTGAAACAACCACATTGGTATTGTCCTGTACATTAGTGGTATCACTGACTCAGGCAGAGATATCAACATCCATAATGCAGGTGGAAGAATCACTCTGCAACTAGAGCGGAAGAAAAAACGCATCATTTGAAGACGCAACAACTTAGGTATCGACATTCACCTCATGCCCTTAAAATGTTTCCAAAGGAAGCTTGCAGTGAGCAACGGTGTATGCAACTTGCCCTTGACAGGGTGTTGTGTTGGACTTGTTCTCATGGGTATGAGTCGATAGACATAAAGCCCTAAATCTTGTTTTTCTCTTAAGTAAATCAGTTCTTAACTCACCACTAGTCTTTACTTTCTTGCCTTCCCTTAGCTTCCTAAAGAGAATAGACACATTGCTTAAGAGAATGGACAACCAGTAAGGAGAATAGACAGTAACAGGAGAGTAAGGTAAAATACTGCATAAAGTAACTTCCACTACAGTGTGTATCTGCCAGACCACATGGGGAGGGGTCTAGGAACCACTGATACTGCAAATGAGTATGTATATACTTGTAATTATATTTATGGAGGTACAGTAGACCTCGATATGCAATGAATAAGTACTTGCATCCACCACTTCATTTTACACTCAGTTCATCATTGAAGACCTCCAATTATTATTTTATCCAGGCTTTTGTTATTTACTACATTACAACTAAGTAATTTACTAAGCCTGTGTAAGAGTAAAACTATTTTGCTAACTTTATTCATCTTATATCGAGGGCGGACGTTATGGGGAGAGACTCTTTATGGTAAGTTTCCAAATTTTGTCAGGAAATAGTCGACCTCAATGTTACTTTAATAGAGAATCTGTTTCGTGGAATAGTTTGGAGGAATCAAAACCTTTCCATTTTATCAAGAGAATTCGTTTCCCCTCAACTCCACCTCTACCATTCTTTCTTATGTTCATTCGAGTTACTTTTCCCGTAAACCAGGTGAAGTACAGTGAAGATAAATTTAGAGTAGGTCATGATTCCTCCAACTGTTCCAGGCAACAGGACACCTTTAATTTTATTCATCTGGTCCTGTTTTTGGCATACTTTTGAGGAATCAAGAGACAATTCTTCCAAAGTATGTCAGAAAAAAAGCACCTAGAATGAAGGAATAAATTTGTGGCACCAGAAGTCTTCAGTTCTCAGGCAATATGTTTTGTCTTTAGGATAGAAACAAAGATACAAACAGGAACACTAAGACGGTGCTTCATTACAGGTTTGACAACTACATACAGCAAATATAACTTTCAATCATACGATAGAATACAGTACAGTCGCAACCAAAGTTTCGCCACTTCCTTACCTGGCAGAAAGGCGAAGTCAGCATAAGAGATAGGTTGAATGATCGGACAAACTGGTGTATCGAGTTTGTAACGAAACAGGATGAGGTTCACTTTCCACAACCAACAAACCAGAAACTATGGAAAGTGAACCTCAGCCTGTCTCGTTACCAACTCGATACACCAGTTTGTCCGATCGTTCAGCCTATCTTTAACACCGACTTAGCCTTCCTGCCAGCCAAGGGGCCGGCGAAACTTTGGTTGCTGTACACTCTATAACATATTATACAATGCCTATAATACAGTACACTTACAATCCAAAGTTTGAATATTAATGCAACCATTACATTCAATCATATGATAGAGTGCAGAAGACACTATAACGTATTATACTAAGTCTAAGGTACAGTACGGTACATTCACAATCCAAAGTTTCAACACACCCATGGCAAAGTCAAAGCCAGTGTTTAAAATTCGCAACTTGTTGGCATGTTTGCATTACTGACCTCACCAAAGAATTCAGTCTCATTTTAAAGTGCCGAGTCCTACTCCTTGACATGAATGACCTCTTACCAAATAAACTTTTAGCGTTGGAGTGAACATTACTTTTATAAATACAGACCCTACTCTGACGTACTGTCGACTTTAGGGTATCATAACATTTTATTGGGGGTGTACAGTACACAGTATTAAAAGATTAAAATATTATTAGTTGGTGTGTAGGCTACACTCTAGGACTAAAGTCATATCCGTTATCACCAGATGTCGCTGTAATCACAAGGTTGGTTTGTGGAGGTTTTCTTTATTCTTCACAAAAAAACATGGCTCCTATGGGAACTTTAGAGTGGATTATGTTCCAAAGCCCTGTATGGACAATGAAGAGACTATATACTGTATATTACACCACAAACCCAGCGATTATACTGGTGGAAGTGGACATAACTTTAGTGAACCTTAGCTTTGATTTTGAATGCCTAAAGTAGAGCTTTGATTCCTCAAATTTCCATCACCCCATTATAATGAAAATTATCCAAATGCAATGACTGGAGAAAGGGGACACAAGATCATATAGCATTAAATGGGTAATACAGTGTTGTCTGTGTTGGTACATCTATAGCAAGTGTTTCCTCTAAACCAGCGTTTCCCAACCTGGGGTGCTAGCACCCCCTGGGGGTGCTGAAATCAATTATAGGGGGTGCTGGGAAGTGATGCACACATGGCAGTAAAATATCACGTCCTAGCAAGGCGCGACCAAATGTGGTACACGTTCGGTACGTATACGAGTTATGGATCTGACACGAGAGCGGCGAGACTATGGGACCAGCGGCAACCAGGCAGTAGCACTGTAGTTAATTAATCAGTAGCAGTCCAACAAAACAGTACAGCTCCTACATATTTGAGTTTTGTCTGCATAGCTGAGTCTATCTTCTGTTTCCAGTAATACTGGTAAGTCCATTGGAAAGTCTCTCTCTCTCTCTCTCTCTCTCTCTCTCTCTCTCTCTCTCTCTCTTCCATTTGTCGTTTCATATTTTCATCTGTAAAAGAAGTGATAACACTTCACTTTCTTTTATCCTTCTAAATTTCTAAAATCTAATAACAAGATATTAGTTAGGGGTGCTGGACTGCTTAGACATGACAACAGGGGGTGCTATGGTCGGAAAAGGTTGGGAAACGCTGCTCTAAACTATTCCAAGCAACATGACACCATTATTTTTGTTCATCTGGTCCTGTTTCCTTTGGAGGAATCAATTTGCTCTATTGTACCAAAAGTGTATTACATCCTTAAGGAATAAATTTCATGGTACAGTTGCTAAGAAAATATTAAAGCCGAATATCTTGGTGTATGACTGTATGTGGCAGCTGCTCCGGTAATTGTAAACACTAGTATTCAAATAATGGATTACTGCTGAGAACCTACAACTTTTGTAATGATGGATGTGATTGGCTGAAACCATAATACTACCACTAGAATCCTCCTGTGTGATATCCAATTTTATATAATTTATACAATACATTATAAAATTCCAGAGAGTGTTGAATTAGTCACTGTTTTATATATGTTTATTTCGTTAGGAATCGGTAACTTTGCACATTTGATAGATACCGATACCAATTGAACTTTTTGCCTAGGACAGGTTATATTCCTCTTCTTCGAAAGTCGAATTAATCATTTGAAACCATCCCCTTTAATACTTCTGTATGTTAACGAAATATAAATTATTATCTGGCACTCATTACTAATTATAATCCTTCAATCAATCAATCAATCATTTCCTGTAGCACCCACGGGGATGCATAGGGCCTCAATGAACTCGTGCCACCACACCTTATCCTGAGCTAACTCCTCCAAATCTCCCCAACATTCATCTCCCGCTTCCCGCCTCATTTTCTCACCCACGTCTCCCTAGGCCTTCCTCTTCTTCTTGTACCATGTGCTACCCACCCTAGTGTATCTCTTACTATCCCATGTCTTCTATACACATGACCTAACCACTTCCAACGTGACATCCTAACATATTATAATCCTTACTATAACAGTAATTATTTCAAGTTTATTTTGTAGGCTACTTAATGTAAACATCATTTGAATACATTACTTCGTGCCATGAAGTTAATATTCAGTAGTAGAGAAATGACAAAATATTTTGTCTCTGCACTTACCGCTTCAGCCAATCTCATCCATCCATACAAAGGTTGAAGATTCTGAGTGATCCATTGATATAATATCAATGTTTACGACGTAACAGCTGCCAGATGAGCAACTGTACCTTAGCATTTTCAGCTATGATATAGAATGCCTTAATTAAGGGGAGCTGTACTCCTTAAGCCCCCCCCCCCCCCCCCCCCCCCATCCCCTCCGCTGGGACCAGATTGCTAATCAACTGAAAACAGACTAATCCATTTTCAAAAAAACAATACAAAGGTCAATGTTAGGAACATTTTTGAGAGATAGCCAGATCAACAGGAGTGAGGGAGCAAATTAAAGTTAATAACATAATTGAAGACATTAAGGAACAGACATTGAGATGCGTAGGGCATGTAGCAAGAACGAGAGATAACAGTTTCGAGAAGAAACACACGGACTGAACTCTAACAAAATGAAAAGAGGTAGAGAGATCAAATAGAAATGCTCTCAGAGAAAAACCTGGCAAAGACTGGCCCAGGTTACGAACTCAAAGAGAAGGTTATATATATGTATGTTATTAGATCATATACTGACAAACATACCAATATATGTTCGAGCAGGAAGTATCCGAAAAGGCATATGTGTCAATGATTGAAAACATCATGCAGTTCTCGTTCGTGCCACCGCCAGGTTGACCAGATTTCCATTCAAAGTAGGTCAGTTTCTCACCTGCAACGAGATATATTTATTTCACAGAATTAGTTATGCAATTGCTTATGCCTCTTGCCAAACAAAATTGAATGGAGAGGAAAGTGGAAGAAGCAAAGTAGTCACAGATTTTTGGCGAGGTGCCAAAATGATTGAGAGGAAGAAGAGTTGTAAATGTCGTAGAATTGGGACGAAAGAAAAATTATATGGTAAATCTGAAAACAAAATTGGCATAATTTCTGTTAGAGATAAATAGAGCATGATGTTTATTCTTATTATAGTGATGGTAAGTTCTGATCGATTACTCTTTGTTGTGGAAAGAAGTGAAACAAGTGTAAGTAAACCATATTTAGTTTTCCATACATAAGGTAGTAGGGCCTTATGGGCAGACACTGTTACCAATTAATTAATATGCTCCAAAACAGAGGTGAGTCTGGTTGTGACCAATGGCTGTCGGGGACAGGCTGATCTGATAACATTGCTAAATAATTATGAAGTGATAATGATATTATTTTGACACGGTTTTCAATGTTTGATAAACGCATATATAACAACAGATAATATGCAACGTCACGGCTTTATACCAAACCTGATAATGTGTGTTTGTGTGTGTGAGTGTACTGAGAAGTAAGAGATAGAGAGACAGAGAGAAACGAGGTCCTAAAGAAATAGTGTGTGTGTGTGTGTATGTACTGAATAGCAAGAGAGAGAAAAACGAGGTGATAGTGTGTGTGTGTGAGTGTATGTATGTACTGAGAGAGAGAGAGAGAGAGAGAGAGAGAGAGACAAACGAGGAGCTAGAGCAGGTTGCTTGTTGTCCGTAATGAGAGATGAAGTAAACTATGTTTGGAGTCCAAGTGTGTAGTCAGATGTGTCTACAAAAATTAATATATGTAAATAAATTTTGTATTACTTGGGGGATAACACATTACTAATATGTTAATAAATATATTAAAATGGCTGTAATGTTGCATTAGCACATGTGTCTCCTGTTCTCTGCACCACCACCCCTCCTTCCACCCACCAAGCCATCTGTCTCCCCCCGCCCCTCCCCCTTTCTCCGACCCGAATACGAAAGATGAAGCTTTGCCGATTCGAAATGTCGTCCTGTACATGCACGTGAGCTCACACAAGTGAAGCGCTGTTGCCACGTTAACCAAGCCAAGTGAGGGGGTGGTCCAGGTGGAAATCTTGTAGAGTGTACCGCTCGAACAGAAGCTCGAACCGAAATTTTCCGTTCGAGCTGAAGAACGCAAAAAGGCTATTTGGAAATTCAGTCAGTCTCGGGCCTTCAAGCTGAAAATACGTAAATAAAGTAGAGTTTTGTTTGTCTCTCTGTGGGTGGGTGTGTGGGTGTGTCTGTCTGTCTGTCCGGCTATGGCCGCGAATACTGCTGGACAGAATGGCCTAAAACTTGGCACAAAGAGGTATTGTTACCCGAGGAAGAACATGGGCTAGGTGTCGTTGTGGTCAAACATCATCTTCAATGAGTAAATGAGCATATTGAGCTCAAAATTGCCAAAAATGGGCTAAAAAGGTCCACAAACCGTGTTAGCAAAGACATGTAACTTGGTACAAAGGGGTATTATTACCCGAAGATGAACATGGGCTTGGTATTGTGCCCAAACGTCATCTTCAATGAGCAAATGAGCATAATGAGCAAAACGCTCTTAAACCTGCCTAAATGAGCCCAACTATTTTTAATCAGACACCCCATTTCAATTGAAGCGGCTGCAGTTCCCTGTTCGAGTCTGCTCTGCAATGACCATCAACAATGCACATGGTCAGTCACTTAAAACTGCAGGTCTGAGTTTGGAATCGGCATGCTTCTCCCACGGCCAACTTTATGTCGGCTGCTCAAGAGTCGGATTGCCACAACACATTTACTTCCATGCGCAAGAGGGTAAAACAACTAACATCGTCTTCCCGGAAGTATTGACACCGTAATCAGAGGTAAGTGCAGACTTAGAATATGAGGAAACCAAGAACTGTGATTTATATTGACAATATGCAAGTCAGCGGACGTAAATTTTATTTGTATAAATAGTGTACTCTTTATTATTTAATTTTTCTAATTGCATTGCCAACTGAATGTTATTGGGACTTTTTAAAAATGAGAGTATATTGTTATTGATCATTATTTCATGTATTAATACTTGCCATCAGTTTTATATAAATCCGAGCGAAGCTGGGTACCCCAGCTAGTATATAAATATATATAGCATCGATCCTTGATGAGAGGAATGCTATTTGCTTTTCAATTATATGCAGTGTATGAGCAAAATAATAAAAATTCACACTAACCATACAATCTGATAGCCAGGATAACATATACTGAGGGAACAAACTATTCACATGACTCAGGATTGTTATGAGGTACCATCAGTTGATTGTGTGAAGCAGATATTGATGAAGGCATCATCTACATTCACTGGATCCCCAACGACCAGAGGGTTAAAAAAGAGTAGTATGTGGAGGTTTTGAAGAAATTCAAAAAGAAATTTCATAGCAAGAGGCAGAACTCTGTAAGTCTGACGAGTGGCACCTGCACCAGGACAATGCACCCTGCCACAAGTCCATCCTGGTGACCAACTACTTAACCAAGATGAACATCAAGACTGTCACTCACCCTCACTACAGTCCAGACCTGGCCCCCTACAACTTCTGGATGTTCCTGAAGCTGAAGAGAAGTTTCGGGGTGCCATTTTGAGGATGTGGAAGGGGTGAAGGAGGATGTGACAAGCACCATGGACACTTTCACTTTGGAGGACTACAAGGAAACCTCCAAGAAGTGGCATGAGTGCTTTAAAAAGTTAGTGAAGTTAGTATTGTTCTGAGATTAAAAAAAGTCTCTCTTGAATTGAAAAAGTCTAAAAAACAGTGGAGTGTACATCATAACGTTGACTTTCAGGACACTCCTCAAATCATGCTCTCCTGCCCTCAGAAGTAGTCTGGCCCTCCAAGAAGTCTAATAAGATGAACACCGAGATGGAATCAAGTAGGCTCCTCAAGCCCTTCCAGCTGATGGGTTATTGACCCCGCCACCTACTGATTTTCAGGGATTACCGTTCGTGACAGAAACACAAGGTCACACCAAGAGGAGACCGACAGCGGTACATATTTTAATCCAGCCGGCAAACTCTCACACTAACCTCCTACCTAGGACCAACTAGACACATTTGTATTATCGGCAGAACAATGTAGATTAAGCCTCGACCTACCGGCAGCTTGCTTGGGCATTAAGTAAGTATTAAGAGGATGAATGGTATAGCTTTAGGCCCCCTTCACACGACGCAACCATTGCCGTGCGACCATATATTTGTATCGGTTTAAATGGAGCCCTTCACATGTGGCCGTGTGGCCAGATTTCTGGTCGCAAGGCAATGCGATTCTGTGCTCAGTCAACCTGGTCATGTCATGTAAAGGGGGCTTAATGTCCCCTTTACACGAAGCAACCATATGTTTGTATCGGTTTATATGGAGTCCTTCACACGTGAACGTGTGGCCAAGTCTGGTAGTGTGACCAGGTTTCTGGTCACCAGGCAATGCAATTTTGTGCACAGCCAACCTGGCCTCACGACCACATGTTTACATGGAAACAAATGGAACTATTCAGATGACACACGGCCATCAATATGGCCAAACGTGTGTGGAGACCGTGGAAGAAGATGAATCTGATTTTGATACAGAACATTTCATCGTAAAAGTGCAATCGAGGCCTGCTCTATGGGGTCTGAATGATGACTTATACTGTAACAGAAAATTTCAGGATTCAGTTGGAAATCATTGTAAAGGGTACAAAACAATCCTTTAGTTGATCGATCCTGCAGAATTGGGTGAACCCAGTATCTTCTCTTTTGTCGCTTATGCCGCTTACACCATTGTGAGTTCATGACAGTACCATAGCAATTACTGCTTCTTCCAGACTTCCACCTCCATGACGAGACTGGGGTGGCAGGATTGGCGCCAAAAATCCGTGGTCGTACGGCCATAGTTGCATCAAGAGAATGAAACGCACCATGACCGCGATGCCAATATTATGTGGCTGCTCGGCCATGGTTGCGTCATGTGAAGGGGGCCTTATCCAACTATAATGTCTACCCTCATCTGGTCCTTGACACAGGTACACTCTACAAGATTTCCACCTGGACCACCCCCTCTCTTGGCTTGGCTAACGTGGCAACAGCGCTTCACTTGTGTGAGCTCATGTGCATATTAAAAGACAAAATTTCGAATCGGCAAAACTTCATCTTTCGTATTCGGGTCGGAGAAAGGGGGAAGGGGGGGGGACAGACGGCTTGGTGGGTGAAGGAGGGGTGGTGGTGCAGAGAAGAAGAGTCACATGTGCTAATGCAACATTACAGCCATTTTAATATATTTATTAGCATATTAGTAATGTGTTATCCCCCAATTAATACAAAATTTATTTACATATATTCATTTTAGTAGACACACCTGACTACACACTTGGACACCAAACATAGTTTACCCACCAAGCCGTCTGTCTCCCCCCGCCCCTCCCCCTTTCTCCGACCCGAATACGAAAGATGAAGCTTTGCCGATTCGAAATGTCCTGTACATGCACATGAGCTCACACAAGCGAAGCGCTGTTGCCACGTTAGCCAAGCCAAGTGAGGGGGTGGTCCAGGTGGAAATCTTGTAGAGTGAACAACCAAGTGCTGCCATGTTCCAGGAGGTGCTAAAGCCATAGACAAGCACACTTCTCCTGCAAGAGTCCCTGACCTTTCCTAACGTACATGAGTCACAAGCAAGGATAGTCAAACTCTACTTTTATAACTCCTGACAATGAGGAAACCTGTCTGTGTAGATCTAGTCAGTGTCATGCCCACTGCTAGACATGAGTTTCTGACCTCTGTTGGCTCAGCCATTGTTCTCCTGTCCTATTACCAGTCCAGTTCCTTCTCCAGCCTCACAAATCCTTGTATGTGTGTGTGTGTGTGTGTGTGAACAGCAATATTTATAACAGTAAGATAATAAAGGCAGTATATTTATAGGTAGATAAATAGATGTGCACATTCAGCTATCTGTGTATGTACGAAACATGATCTCACACTTTATAGTTACCTGTATCAGGACAACATGTGTACAGGCGTGAGTGTAAATCAGTGACAATAACATCCTGATAGTGACGTGTATAAATAAGGTGTCGTCATCTAGTGGGGCAGAAAAGAAGCAACCAACACCATGACTCTCCACTGTCTCCATCTAATGTGACATAAATGAAGTACCCAATACCTTGTAGCTTCACTCAATAATAGCGGGGCCTCACAAGAGTCACAGGCTAGGTCAAGTTGGGTTTGGTATTAAAAAAAAAAAAAAAAAAATTATATATATATATATATATATATATATATATATATATATATATATATTAGTGATGTATCGGATGTCTAAAAATGCGGATGAGGATATTGACCTTTAAAATCTACGGATGCGGATGTCTGATGGTCATATCCTCGCGGAGGCAGATGCTGATTATTTTATGGTTTAAAAAATATGCATGTTTCAGTTATGAAAGACGAATTTTAGCCTCATAAGTTCAACTTTTGTGTTACCAGGATGATAGTCGTGATTTTATTAAGAATACCAGTCCAATAATATAATGGTAAATCCCATTCATACACATAGATTATTACAATTTTTATCAGAAATGTATTCAGAATATCATTGAAATTTTCTGCAGTATGAACTATGGTCAATATGCTGAAAAATATCCTCACATCCTCATTCTCAAACCACGGATGCGGATGCGAATTTTGTATGCATTGCCAATGCTGATGCGGATATTACATACATTGTTAATGAGGATATGGATGCGGATTTTTGGATTATGCGGATCAGCGGATGCCGATATCCTGTACATCACTAATATATATATATATATATATATATATATATATATATATATATATATATATATAATTACCAGTATCAGTGTTCCTCCAATTGTTTTCTTCCGCTTCATCATCAGCCAAAACCCAAACAGATGCACTCACTCCGTTTCCGTACTCCTTGATGTATTGGCTCTCCTTCTCATTCTGCCGGGGAGAGGGTCATACATAATACATTGGCAAGTTATGATAACCCAACACGGGCACATACTATACAGTCACGGTCAATAACATTCATCAATCTAGAGGTGCTTCACGTAAAAGTTTGACCGTTTCCTTCTCTTTATTAGCAGAGAAATTTTGCAAAACATAGGTTCAGCAACATTTTCAAATATACTGCTAGTAGCTACTGATTATTCAAAACAATAACATCAACTAAGAACGTGAAATCATTCGTCAGCAATGTGCTTGAGTTACCCATATGTGTATTGTTACAATACACACAATACTCGTGGATATAGGCTACAATACTATTGTAGCCTATATCCACGAGTGTACAGTCGGCAAAAAAAATATCAAAACCACCCTTACATAGAAATTTAAAAAAAATTGCGCGATCTGGTTGGTACTGTTGAAGTGTGGATCCTGGACAGGGCAGGGAGTGTGGCAGCATCAGTTTTTATTGTGTAGATGAAGGTTTTATAGTAGTGTAAGTTAACCTATAAGACAGCAGACAATCCACAATTCAGATTCATAATTACTTATTACCAAACTGATTTTTCATTAGCAAATTGGGCCTGATTTGGTAATAAAAAATACCAAATGGCAACTCTGGTGTGGCTGCCGCCTCCCGTTGCACATACCTTGTGCTGCCACCTTACTAGACAATACAGTGGTGCTTCCATATTAGGGTAAAATACCTTAATCTAGGGTAATCAGACCCTCTTTTGAGCAGTGTTTAGGGTAATGCCTAATTTGGGGTAATATTTGGGCAAAATCTTTTTATAAACGTGTCAAAATCTATCGAAAATTATGAATAGTACACAAAGTTATTGTAGACATGAAAAAAGAAGAAGTAAGAAGTTAGTAAATACTGAGGTTACATGTTTACACTGCTTTGCAAATTTGCTAAACCCATCAAGTTATCCAAAATCCAATGTATCGGGGCATAACCAAGCTACCGTGAATGGGTGTACTCAAATACACGCACGACATTGAAAATAATAGTGTAAATCTAAAGCAGCCTCTTAAACTCTTTATGAGAGAAGTGAATAGTGATCTAATACCTATCATATAATTTCATTGACACTGATTATTATATATAATTGTCATGTATTATGTGTATATATAGCCCTGATCTTTCACACACCATATCCATTATTTCTTCATCGTCATTGTAACAAATGATAGTTAATAATGTTTATAATGGAAGTAAAAATTTTTGCTAAGCAAGTTTTAAGTTTCACCTGAAAAAAGTGCGTTGCCAGGATATGGGATGAGTACTCAACTATCGCTGTATCCCACTAACCATGCATTTTCCCAGAAAGTGAATTAAGTATTTCACATATTATTATAGAATATTCTTAAAAGTAAAATGTTATCCAAAGTAATTATACATTTGGCTGACAAATTAGGTCTACTACAAAAGATATATTGACAAAATGATTATTGAAATCATATATATAATGACTGAATCGAGAAATGTAATTGGTTGAGTGTTGCAATCCATCCCTAGATACTTACACATTGGTCAGGGGACAGTTCTTTTAACATCATTTAGTTACCATAGTCGTTTCCAACTGAAGTCAGACACTAGCTCATCTCTCAGAAAATCAAAACCCAGTCATCCAATCAGATTCGTCTGTGTAGATTGTAAAATACCTGAATAGTGTATAACTCGGAATATAAAATAATTAAGCTTTAATGTAGTAAGGTTTTCAATTAAGTAACCTGAAATTTTTCACAAAGCAGGGAATACTAAAATCATTAGTGATTTGGCAATCATAAATATCACAGTATAAATCGAAATAAGCAATTGTTAATGGAAAAGTGGGCATTCTCAGTGAGGTAAACATATATAGTACTAGATGACCATTTCAAAGCAACATACATTTACTAGCATTGTCGAGTAGCAATAAACGATATAATTCACAAGTATTCATTTAATTGGAAAATGATTTTGCTAATGCAGTGGAATTAATATAAAAAAAGCAATCATTTTTATCCACAAGTTAGAATGACAGTGAAATGTAAAGTACTTTGATAATGTATATATAGAACGGTAGATACAAAGGCATTGCAAGTTATTTGTAGTTCGTTGAAGAAAAAAAAGTTAGGCCTACTTACAGTAGGCTACATAATATTATAGATTACATTTATATATCAAATATTTTTATCTATTTCCCTACCTATCGGTACTTACTATAATAATGACATATACTGGATACTCAAAAATCAACACTGATTGGGCCCGTTATCATAGCAATTGCTACATACTTTATCTCAATGCTGATCATGCGTGTGCTTGTGACATATTTGACGTTTTTATGAACACAACTTTTCTTTAGGGCAACCCTGTAGTGGGGTATTTATTGCCTGTAGTAATGTGGACAATACCTTAAGGGTTTGGGTACCCTTTCGGCCACAGCCACTCCCTCTCAGTTTTTCAGCTGTCCCTCATTTCCTTCTATTTATTTCCTGCTTGCTGTCTCATCTCTGTATCACCTTCTGTCGTTATATGACCTCGCTGTTATGGCGCATAATATCAATAAATCAATCAACCTTTAGGGCAATTTTGAGAGTACTTTGGACCATAGATGGAAATTCTCATGTGTAACCTCTGTGATGGATATTTCAATCTCTCCCAGACCTGTAATAATAGCATCAACTTCATCCGTGCAAGTGTAACTTCTGGGATGGCCTCCTCTATATCCCTCTGTTCTATAATTATTACATGTAGTACTAAACTAATTATTTAGCTACACTAAACTTATTACTCATCTGATACTGAACCCCATGATGAGTTTCACAGCAGCGGTGCCACCCATGGTAAAATAACAGTATATAGGGTAGACTCCATGGAGGTATAATAAAAGGAGGAGGCATGAGGCACTTGTCCTGTACAAGCAAAGTGAAGCCAGTGGGTGGGGCTTATTGACGCTGTGGGCGGAGCTTTCCCTACCCCCCATTGACTCAAAACATTACCACGGTTTATTTAAGAGCGGTACCACTATAATAATTACCATAAATGTACGTAAAAACGACAGTGACATTAAATTTCATATTTTGTATTGAAATATGTGATTCTGACACGTTTTATGACGAATCTGAGTGTGAAAATGTAACTTTGAATTGTCAGGAGAGTGTAAAAGTGTGGTTTTAGTTGTGGTCATTCTGAGCTGGCTATCCATCCTACAGATGTCCATGTAACCTTCACAAGTACATCATGAGACAGATAAAGGTTTGTACTTCAATATCATGTATCACTAATTCATACAGGGAAAGTTGTTTACATGCTATATGCCATCAATAGTGTTGTTTACGTTTTGAGCGCGAAGGAGGAAAAACGCCCTGGCTAGAGAGGTGGCGCAAGCCAGAAGACCCAAGCTTAGAGAGTTAAAGTCGCTAAATTCCATTCACACTCGTGGTGTCAGACTATGTAGGCTACAGGAGCTTTTAAATGCTCTCCAAACTCCACCATTAAAATTACAAAACGTAGCAGTGCCACGTGTTAGTGCTAAAAGAAAGGACTTCATCGAAACGAAGCGCCAGAATGCTATGAAAAGATGGAAGAAGGACGATAATTATGAGCCACTCCCTGCCGTCCCAGGAGATTCTAATGCTACATCTTTCACCTACCACATGTCTCCTGTTGATGTATCCCATGTGTCTGCAGCCAGTTATAGACACAGTTTGCTGCCAAAACCGAAAAGAGAGGCTAAAGACGTAAGTGAATATAGTGCTATGACATGTCTTACTGTGGAAAGACTGCTAAATGCATTGAAATGTGTGACGTGTCCTGACTATGGTAACAAAGGGACAGCGAAGGTCAGGAGTGATTATTTTGACTGCACAGTAAATATCAGATGTGATAAGTGCAAGAAATGTATTCACTATTCTCAGCAAGAAAAATGTAAGAATAGTGACATGAGTGTGGGAAACATTGTGCACGTGTACCACTCGGTGTCTGAGGGATTTGGAATGGCAGGGTTATCTAGACTGTCCGCTGCTATGGGTTGTAGAGAGATGACTAGTTTCGCCTTTACTAGGCATTCGGAGTATGTTTACAAAGAAATGAACAGTTTTTATGAGGAACATGAAAGTGTGGCTATCGAGTGTGTTCGTGGAGAATACCAAAAGCAGGGAAAAGGACCCGACGAAGGGCATAATCAATGTGGACGTCAGTTTTGATGGCACATGGCTCACCAGAGGTCATAAGAGCCATATTGGTGCTGCATTTGTTATGGATATTTCCACGGGATTAGTTTTTGATTCGCAAGTGCTAAGTAACTTTTGTAGAGGTTGTGTAATTATGAAGAAGAAAAAAACAAAAGAAGATTTTGAATTGTGGTACAGATCAGTTCATGAAGGAAAGTGCCAATGCAATTATAAAGGACTGTAGGGTGCCATGGAGGCTGAAGGAGCGATAAGAATCTGGGAAAGAAGTGAGAGGAAGGGACTAAGATACGTCACTTTCCTTAGTGATGGAGACTCCAGCTCCTTCAAGGCAATATCAGAAATGAACAATGGTCAAGGACCATATAAAGACCATTAAGTTACTTAAGAGGAATGTGTCAATCACGTCCAAAAAAGAATGGGGACAAGGCTAAGAAAATTGAAGGACGAATGTAGAGAAGAAAAGACAACGAAGACTGGTAAAATTATGAAGCGAAGTGTAGTTGGTGGTAAACACCAGCTAATTGATAAGCAGATAGATGCTATCAGAGGTATTATGGTAAAGCCATAAGGGACAGTGTTGGAACTGACACAACCAAAATGAAAATGAAAATTATGTCTGCTTTTCGGCACTGGATATCACGGGATGACAAGCCCCTTCATAACCATTGTGATGCATCTTGGTGCGTTTTCAAAAAGGCAGGTGATGAAGGCAAGCCCCTCCCTTCACACAACACTATGAAAAATTACATCAGAATAGAAAATGAATACGAAGACAGGGTAAGAGATGTTTTTCGTGACTTAACTAACCCAGCTCTCCTCGAAAGGTGCCTTCGAGGAGAGAGTCAAAACAGAAATGAAGGCCTACATTCAAAGCTATGGCACCACCAAAGTAAAGCGAAGTTTGCTAGCCTCAAGAGGGTGATCTTTGCCACCCAACTCACCATCATTGAACATAATTTTGGGTATGAGTCAAATACATTCATGGAGTATGTTGGCTTTTCCTCTACGTCATATGGTGTGTTGGCCAAACAGAGGATGGACAGAAGAAAAGTAACTCCTCGGAAGACCATGCGAAATAAAAAGAAAACCACTGCAACAACACCTGGCCCAGACTACATGCCTGGTAATTTCTGAAGTATTTAGTGTTCCTGGCAACAAAGAGGTGGGTGGGCTCCACTGATACCCTTCAATATGTTATTTATATATGAAAAATAAATAGTATATCCATATGATGTATTACATATTCTTATATGTAAATAACAGGGGACCAGGAGCCTTCATATCTGAAGAGGTGTACCAGGCATGGGAGAACTCCCACCACAAGGGGCTATACAGGAGACATGAACATGATCTGAACATGACCTAAAGTATTCTAAGACACTACTACCAACCTCCCAGGAATGGCAAAAGGATTATATAATGTAATATTACCATTTGGTGAACATTGATATGATTTTTTATGATGTAGTGAAGATTTATAACAAAAGTGCCATTTTCTCAAAACTCGTTTTTCGTGCATAAAAATGTTTATAATTTTGGAAGTAGTAGTGCAATTTATAAAAATAATTGTTTCAGAATGATCAACACATTCGTGTCTACTAATGTTTGCTAATACGCGCATTAATTCCGTCAAATAAATTTATGACAGATTTTCAAAATCTCGTTTTTCTAAGGGAAAAATAGTCGCTTTTTTTGTTGTGTAATACAATTTTTGCAATTCCAGCTAGGCTTACAAAATTGCAACGGTAGGTACTTCTGGATGTGTATTATCTGTGGAGAAAAAAGATTTTGGATACTATTCATAGATTTTATGATATTACATAATTTAGACTATAATTATTTATTAATTGTTTTTTCGTTTGTGCAAAAACTACTGCAGCTATATCGATGAAATTTCTGGTAGAGAAGCATCATACATTAAAGCACATTCTGTAAGAAAATTATTGAACTACCTGAATTCATAAAGTTAGGAGGACTGGAAAACCAATATTGGTGCCTGCAAATGTGCGCATCGACGAAAATCCCCCTTATAAATGTGAAAGTGAAGTCCCACCCCTCTCATTGCACCATGATTTTGTGACTTTGTGAAGTGCCCTAAAGAGAACATCTACCAACTCCCCCACGAAGAATAATTTGACATGTCTGATATTTTTATTAAAGACCATGAACTTCCCTTTTCAGTCCGAGCTAATATACTTTTTGCATCAACCAACATCAACATACAAATCCATCCACCTCCAACAAATTTTCCTATACCAAGGACCATGCAGAGGATTAAATTGTGCACTCACCTTACATTCCAGTCAAAGAAATATGACTACATAGCAAGTTATCATGAACAACATACATTGGAACACATACAAAGAAAAAGTCCTCACTATGCAATATACACCGATTGTTCCAGATCTCCCATAAGAGTGGGTATTGTAGCATTATACTCAGACATTTCAAAACAATCAGACATTTCAAAACAAACATATAGCTGTCTCCTGATGTACTTGTGAAGACTAAATGGACATCTGTAGGATGGGTAGCCACCTCACAATGACATCAACTCAAAATTCACTTTTACACTCTATTTATATATCTAATTATATTTTCACACTGTAATTTCGTTATAAAACATGTAAGAATCACATTTTTCACCACAGTATGAAATATAATGTCACTGTCTTTTTACATACATATATGGTAATTACAAGATAAAGGGAGTGATCAAAATATGTCCTTCCACCCTTACTGTTCGAGTAAGACTGACTGGTGGTGGCTGGGTGTGGTGTGGTTGGTCCCTTGGAAAGTCCCCTTACTGTTGCCAGGCTGAAACTCGTTTGATAGGGACCTGCGCAAATTAAAAAACTGTGCTGTTGGATGAATACTATACCCGCGGTGCTCAAGACTTATTGGTAGTGTCGAAATTTTACTACACCTGCAAATTAACCACCTAGCCGGGGGCATTATCTCTCAGCAACTTGTGTCTTCCGGGCCTCTCTCTGCACTCGCAGTCACTATGTAAACAACACATTTGATGGCTAATAGGTTGTAAACCACTCACGCTACATTAATAAATGATACAGTATAATGAAGTACAAACCTTTAGCTGTCTCCTAATGTACAGCCAGCTCCACTGCCGCGAGGGCCACTGCAGTGTTGTTAGAGCTCCCTCTCCCAGGCTTGAACCACAAACTTCGGTCCGAGACACACATCTGAAACACTCACTAGTAAGGAAATGGTAATGGTGGTTGGCAGGCTTGTATGCTGAGTGAAACGAATGACAATGAAATAATAATCTGTATGTGAGCAATTTTGTTTTTATGTGGATGCAACAATAGGCACCAAATGATTCCTGATGTATTAATTTGCTATATTTCATAGTGTGGAATATTACATTGTAATGCTCGATAAATCAGGTTTTGATTAACTATTAAGATGCACCTGTGGCTAGTTTATGGATGTTCTGATAATATTGACATGTTAAGTAGGAGAGCCCTTTTCCTTGCTCCGGGGTAAAACTCAGCACTCTGACATTTGCAAGCAACAACCTTTACCTTACTGACCTCGCTGACACTTGAGGAACAATTACATAAGAACTGAGAATATTAGATAATCCAAGCATCGGCACGGTGACGGCACCATGAACTATCCATCATCTGGCCCCTTTAATGATTACGTCAAATGAACCGGGATAAGTAAATCCTATATATTGGCTGTTATGTATTCACATTGCAAGGACGGAAACTGAATACCCAAGCCCTCTTCATGCAGGAACCCAATGCATGGCAGGTGGCACATTCCTTTAGAGAATTCAGTACTAAAATTAATAACATATAGCACGTCTATCTGTGTAATTACTGGTATTTATCGTTTTACGGTTTACGTTGTTCCTCGTTATTGCCTTGCAGAATTGCGAGGCAAATACTGTGATAAGAAAATACATAACTTTACGGTTGTTACCCTTAAGCTTACATGAGTATTAATTACTTGTTTACTATTGAATGCAATGTAATCAGAATCAGAAGTCAAACGTTTGTCAAAAAGGAGACCCAAAAAGTGAGCCTCCTCGACACAGCGTATCTGATGACCATACATGAATAAGTCCGGATCCGGGTGGACGCCTCGGTTGCGGCAGAAGTGCATAGCAACTGTCTTGGAAGGAGAAAATCGAAACCCATGAGAACCAGTCCAACGTGACACCCTGTCAAGGGCAAGCTGCATGCGCTGCTCCGCCACTGGTATACGGGAAGCAGCAAACCAGACTGCTAGGTCGTCAACGTACATCGAGTTAGCTATACCGTCTGGAAGGGATGAGGCAATGGCATTAATTGCTACTGCAAACAATGTGACACTGAGGACGCTTCCCTGGGGGACGCCCTCCTCCTGTGCAACAGATGCTGAGTGGGTTGTACCAACCCTTACAGAAAAACTGCGACCACTGAGAAACTCCTTAAGAAAGCGTGGAAGGCGACCCCGCAGGCCATAATTTATAAATGGAGTTGCTGCAGGATGCCATATTGCCATGTAGTGTCATAGGCTTTCTCTAAATCAAAGAATACACAGACAAGGTGTTGATGTCGTGCAAAGGCCTCACATGCAGCAGCTTCCAACCTGACCAGAGCATCTGTAGTGGAACGGTGTTTACGAAAGCCAGACTGGGACGGAGACAGAAAATCACCCCGTTCCAAGAAGTATACCAGTCTGATATTCACCATCTTTTCAAATAGTTTACAGAGACAGGAGGTCAAGGCAATTGGTCGATAATTGAGGGCAACACCAGAGTCCTTGCCCGGCTTGAGGAAAGGAAGGATGGTAGCAACCCTCCACCCAGAAGGGAAGATACCCTCCAGCCAGATTCTGTTATATAAAGCTATAAGAAATGAGATCGCCTCCTCACCCAAGTGTCGCAACATTGCATATGGGATGTTGTCTGGCCCAGGAGAAGTGTCGCCGCAGAGAGAGAGAGCAGAATGCAGGTCTCTCAGGGTGAATATATGGTTATAACTTTCATTCTCGTTCTCTGAGAAATCCAGGACAGTATGCTCCTTGGCTCTTAACTCATGCCTGACAGCCAGAGGTCGAGAGTCACGGCTGGAGACCTTTGCAAAAGCCTCCGCCATGGTATTGGCCACTGTCAAACCATCCATGATCTTAATTCTATTGACCTTAAGTACAGGTGGAGAACTAGGAGAAAACTTCCCCGCCATCTTACGGACTCTCCTGAACACTTGGGTGAGTGGAGTTTTAGTATTAATTGAAGACACATAGGCCTTCCAAGATGCACGTCGGGCCTCTTTTAAAACTCGTCTAGCCTGAGCCCTTGCCCGTCGGAAGTCCTCTAAAAGAGTTGGGTCTCCACGATTGTGACGAAGGCGAGAGAAAGCAGCGCGCTTCTCCCGCACAGCAGTGGTGCAGACTGGTGACCACCAAGGGACAGGACGATTGGGAAAGTAGCCATAAGTTCTAGGGATAGAGTTTAGAGTGCAGAGTGGAGCATATCAGTGAAATATGCTACAGCCTCGTCAGAGCTACCGAAATCGGCTACAGAAGAGACCGAAGAAGTTAGCTCTCTAAAAAAATGCCAGTCAGTCTTCTCTAATTTCCACCTAGGAAGACGAGACTGTGGTTCGTACCTGTTACCTTCTAAAAGTATAGGGAAATGGTCACTGCCATATAAGTCAGGCAACACTTTCCAAGTAAAATCCAACAGAGCACTGGGTGAGCAAAGGGAAATGTCAATGGTGGTAAAAGTCCCAGTAGGGCTATTAAAATGTGTCACATCTCCCGTATTTAAAACCCCTAATCCCTCATCCTCAATAAAAGAAGCCAATAAAACACCCCTGGGGTTGACCGAACTGTCACCCCACAGAGGATGACGACCATTAAAATCACCCAATAAAATAAAGGGAGATGGAAGGTCCCGTACAAGAGGGTTGAGATCACCCCTCTCAACTGTAACACTTGGAGGAAGGTATAGACTGCACACAGTGTAGGGGCGGTCCATAAAAACCTTAACTGCAACAGCCTGGAGCGGAGTGTCAAGCTCCAGGCTCGTGTATGGAATATCTCAGCGAACTAGGATGTCAGAGCCACCATGATGACCCTGCCCTTCAAATGAATTGGAATAAAATGCTGAGTATGCTGGAGGACAGGCAGGAATGTAGTCCCCAAGCATTGTCTCTTGGAGAGAAACACATGCAGGAGAGAAGCTAGAGAGAAGAAAGCGCAGTTCCTCCCAAGAAGCACGCAAGCCATGGCAATTCAACTGAAGGACCTTGAACGGTGTTACTTTAGTACTGATTTTTGGGAAGCCTCACGGAGGTACTTCCCAATACCACCTCGACCTGAGGGTTTACTCAAACAATAAGATTTGTCTAATCCTGGGCCACTAGAAGAAGAGCGAACCCGAGGAGTAGTACTTGGGGCAGTAATTGGGACCCGTAGACGAGTCCCTGAAGCATCTGATATGTTAGAAGAAGATGAAGGTATATGAGCTGGGATATTCTTTGAAACAATTACATTGGTTCTGTCCAGTACAGCAGTGGTATCACCGACACAGGCAGATACATCAACATCCATAATACAGGTGGTAGAATCACTCCGCTGCTCAAGCGGAAGAGAAACTGAATCTTTTGAAGTCACAACATCCGTGGCATCCACATTAACTTCACGCCCCTCTGATGATCCCGAAGGAAGCTTGCGAGGAGGAACTTCTGTTGAATCAAGAGATTCATCAGAGCCACGAGAACGCTTCTGGTGAAATTGAGAGGAAACTATGGATGAGGCCACAGAGATGGTTGCCTCACAGGGTGGAACATCTATAGAGTCAAGTGCCTCAGAGGAACCACGAAGGCGTCTCTGTGGCAGTTTAGGTGACTTAAGTTTCCTTTTGGGAGAGCGTGTGGCAGCGTGAACCTCTACCACATGGACACCTTTAGCTAAAGTCTGAGAATTGTCATCAGTTGAAGGGTCACCAGAATGAGTGTCTGATAAAGTTTACAAGATAGAGAAACTATTATGTAGAGTAACCTTAGAAACGTTCTCACTAGAGCAAAAAGCAGCTGCCTCTTGAGAGGGTTGAGAGGGTTGAGAGGGTGCTGCAACCAATTTAGGGCGAAGGGAGGAGGCGTATGTCTTCACACCACCATCCTTCTGTCGCCTGAAGTTGAGTTGCCGTCTGGCACTACCAATGCTAATGAATTGGGTATTAGCCAAGTGGAGCATATCCTGCTCAAGTAGGTACATCTTTCATTGGCGAGAACGCAAGAGTGAGCAGTAAAAGCAGTAACTCTCTGACCGACACTCAGAAGTAAGATGTGAGTCAAGAGCAGAACAATTACCACAACGGGAACGGTTGTTGCAGTTCCTCTTCCCATGACCAAACTCATAACAATAGAAACACTGTAGGGGTCGCTCAACAAAAGGCTTCACCTCAAATGAGGTGGGGTTAATGTTAATGCGATCTGGGATATGCGAGCCATAGAAAGTGAGGATGATCATATTTTTACTGCCTTTCATCTTCGTTACTCGTTGGACACTGTCTGGGCACATAGCGAGAATGTCCTCTTCAGAGAATTCATACAGGTCCTCATTATATATACGCCCCTTGCTATAATTAAATGTTCGATGTGGTTTAATAGATTCAAACATGCTATCAGAAGGACAGGGGAGATTGAGGAGCATCATGGCCTGTGTAAGATCTTTGGCTCTGGTTTAAACGCCCATAACATATTTCTTTTTGTGGCCCATTGGTAATAGTCCAACTTCTTTCTCCAGATACCGGGAAGCATGGATAAGGTTACCACGTCCCTCCCTGTAGTAAACCACAAACCAAAAGGGCGTAGGAACCCGACGTTCCTTTGGGACATGCTCCACAGAGTCATCAAATATATTAGGGCAGTAGTCATTGTCACTGTCAACTACATTGATGGACCGCATCATCTGAGCTTTACAATGAGTATCCCCCACCGTCAGAGAATCTTTTGCCTCAAATGCTGCTTTGGCAGCAGCATTTGTATTGAAAGTAATATAGCACCAATTAGACCTACAATCACTGTCATATGTGATTCGGATTCGAAGGACTACTCCAAAACACTTAAAAATGGAGTGGATAGCACCATAGGAAAAGGATGCAAGTACATTCGTTAACATTAACGTGTCCAGATCGCTAACAGGGTTCTTCGACACAACACCTGACCTGCTAGGTCTACTCTTATTTGCAGCTTTCTGCATATTACCACGACCAAAGAGTGACGTCTCGAGGGCCTGGTCGACCACCGCTCGAGGAAGAGATTGGGGCTTTTCTGTATCCATATATCATTGATTTGGTGTTTTTGGCCCCAGGAGCCAAGAGCTACTACCTACCGGGCAGATGAGGGGACCGAGCGCTGGTCGCCGTGGGCAGGGTACCTCTTCCTCCACGGGGCCACTCGTTTTAAAAAGCAGCCCCAATGGCTCGAAAGTTTGCCCACAACGGTGCTGAGACCCCCTTCCCCAACATCTCCAGGCCCAGACACCCAACCATCCAACATAGGACGGCCCCTAAAGGGCAGTCCCTCATGAGGGTAGCGCTGTTGGCCCGTACTGGCAGCCTAATGCATGGGAACCATTTAGTCTGGTCTCTCACTGGCGACCTTACTAGCATGGGAAGCCCTCTCTCCCCGAAATCGGGGCAGAGCAGGGGCCGGAGCCCCCTCTAGTCTAGCTCGCCAGGTCTCAGAGACACGCAAGCCCCCTCACCACGTCAAGGCGGTTCCCATTGGGGGGGGGGGGGAGATGGGAAGAGATTAGATGGAGATGGAAGCCAAGGGATGTTCATCTGCACCCTGCACAAGAATTGCACCAGCCTCGTCTACAAGGTTATTTCCAGTTCCTGGAAAAAAAAAATGTATTACACCTGTTAAACCAGCAATTTAAGTTTTAGTACCAAACTTCAGTTTTCGTCCTTGCAATGCGAATACATTACAGCCAGCAAATAGGATTTACTTTCCCGGTTTTATTTGAGGTAATAATTGAAGGGGCCAGATGATGGATAGCTCATGGTGCCTACGCTTGGATTATCTAATATTCTCAATTCTTATGTAATTGTTCCTCAAGTGTCAGCGAGGTCAGTAAGGTAGAGGTTGTTGCTCGCTAATATCAGAGTGCTGAGTTTTACCCCGGAGCAAGGAAAAGGGCTCTCCTACTTAATATGTCAATATTATCAGAACATCCATAAACTAGCCACAAGTGCATCTTAATAGTTAATCAAAACCTGATTTATCAAGCATTACAATGTAATATTCTGCACTATGAAATATAGCAAATTAATACATCAGGAATCATTTGGTGCCTATTGTTGCATCCACCTAAAAGCAAAATTGTTCACATACAGATTAAATCATTGTCATTCGTTTCACTCAGCATTCAAGCCTGCCAATCACCATTACCATCTCTCTCACTAGTGAGTGCTTCAGATGTGTGTCTCGGACCGATGTTTGTAGTTCACGCCTGGGAGAGGGAGCGCTGACAACACTGCAGTGGCCCTCGCTGCAGTGGACCTGGCTGTACCACCCAGGACAGATATCTCTGGAATAGATTTCATCGTATAAAGTACAATGCGCTCTGAGTGGCCCTATAGTGAATGATATGGGGATTTTGATTATTGGCTGAGCCCAGTCGAATGTTACGTTAAGAAACAAACATTTTAATTTTTCATACTAGCACTGAGATTAGGTGGTTACAATGCTACCTCTACAAAGGAAAATGTCATAATTATAAAGCATGTATAAATAAAACAAGAAATTGAGGATGACATTTACTATTCATATAAAATCGAACAGACAAAAGGAAATATGGCGAAACCCGATGAAACGAGCACTATTCAAACCCAGACACTAGTGCTTTACAACTCTGAGAGTCGAAGCTAGACAGAAACTGATAGAAGAATCCCTTATCTCGAACTTCAGTTGTACCATAGGACCACTCAGAGAGGATTTTACTTTATATGATGAAATCCAGGCCAGAGATATCTGTCCTGGGCGGTACTTATGAAAACTAAAGTGACATCTGTAGGATGGGTAGCCACCTAACAATGACATTAACTCAAAATTCACTTTTACACTATATTTACATATCTAAGTACATTTTCACACTCGAATTTCGTTATAAAATATGTCAGAATCACATTTTTCAGCACAACAATATAAAATTTAATATCACTGTCGTTTTTACGTACATATATGGTAATTACAGGAAAAGAGGAGTGATGAAAATATGTACTTCTGCCCTCACAGCTCAAGCAAGACTGACTGGTTGTGGGTGAGGTGGCTATGGGAGCCTCTTGGCTGCCAGCCACAGGGTTACCACCTCGAAACTTGCTTGCTAGGGACTGTGCAAATTTAAAAACTGTGCTGTCGAATGAATGCTACACCTGCGGTGCTCCAGACATCTTGATATTGTCGAAATTTTACTCCACCCCAAATTAAGGGTTAAAGGGTTAATTAAATATGTTTTTTTCTCTAATTTGAGAAGTGCCATTGAGGATCTTAGAGGCTACTATTCAAAAACCTCCTAGTTAAATAAATAAAATATTCATTAACCTTAAACCGTGGGTGATGTCATAAGTGGACACCACCAACAAGTGTGGGTAACCGCGGGTGACGACATAAGTTGACAGCACAGTTTTCAACTTTGCGCGTCCCCTGACATACTGGATTAGGTTCATAACAGAGGGGCTGTGTGGTTAGGAGCTCCCACGAGTCACACTAGCCTTGTACAGGTAGTGTAGCAATAGCTTTCATTGTGTGAGGATGTATTTTCAGTGCTTTGTTTTTGAGCTAATTACTATAAATGTACGTTAAAATGTCAGTGACGTTATATTTCATAATTATTGTTGTGTTGAGAAATGTTACTCTAACACGTTTTTTACTTTAGAGTGCGGAAACATCTTTGGGTAGGTCTGGTGAGTGTACACATGTTTTTTGAGTAGTGAGTATTCTAAAATCGCTACCCGTCCTCTGGATGTTCACGAAGTCTTCAAAGTACATTTGAAGACAGCTAAAGGTACGTACTTCAATATGCTGTATCATACATTCATGTAGGTTAAGTGGTTTAAACACTATTAACAGTCAAAAGTGTTGTTTATATATTGAATGTGAGGTAGGAAAAAGATCTGAATAAAAGAAGTGGCCCGCTAGAAGACCCGCAGTTAGAAGGTTAAACAAACTTTATTCCTTGGAGATGAATATGGAAATGTATTGGATTCTCACCCACAAAGCAGATGAAACTGCAAAATCAGCAATACCTTTACCACAATATTAATAGAATTCCATCTTTCAAGCGGTGACTATATACTTAGCGTCAGGCACTATATTAACAAACAATGACAGAACCAGTGGAAAAACGAACAAAAACTCTAACAAATTAAATCAAATAAAGCACAATGTTTCTATGTGGCATTCCTCCCAACATTAAAACTGACAAACCGAAGTAATATGAACAAGATTAAGAAGAGGACATACATGCAAAACACACGGCTTTTTAATGAATAACTCACATAATTCTGTCCACAGGTGTATATTTTACGACACAATTTTAACCATAAAATACAATCGTATTGATTGTACAAATACAAAATAAAATGAAAAAATGGTATGCTTAAGAAAAACGGTTAATTTTTTGTATTGCGTAATCACCCAACTTATTTTCATGCAATATTTTAAGGATTTTACGAGAATTTTATATTTTAAATGATATTTGTTTTCTATTTTCTTTTTTTACAATTTTTATTAATAAATATCTTATATTTTAATGCAGCTCGGTAAGATAAAATCACTCGAAAAAGAAAAAGGTGCATTTCGCAACACTGATCAATATGTTGCTATGGTCCACTTGTGTTAGCGAAACTATTAGGACAGACAAACAAATTTCACTGTACCTTAGGGAGAGTCATATTTGTGCCCATATTCCAACAAGCATTCCTGGCCACCCAGTGATTAACACGCTGCCTCACCAACTTGTAGCCAATGTCACCCTTCCTGACAAACCCTGCCTTCATATCTGTCGACAAAACATACAAGGTTAAATCAACATAAGGTATGCAAGGAGTAGTCATTCCAGGAAACCGAACACACACACACAAACACACACAAACGGACCCAATCTATATCATGTTAACAGTCATTGTCCAGGTAGTACAAAACCAACAAGAACAAGCATTACCTATCATGGTTTTGAGACCTACACTGAATACAATAAAGATGACACCTCTCCTTTGATCCTTTTTCTTGTGTAGATAATGTCAAGCTACATATAACAATATTTATAATCTACAATCCCAGCTGGACTTACTCGGATACTGTGCTAAAGACGAACAATGTGTACTGTAGGCCTACTCATATGTGTTGCCACAAATGTGGTGGGATTGTCTTTGGTCGCGATGATGGCACCCTGATAATTAGGTAGTATATGCTTGATTCTTTGCACAGAAACAGAACCCACTGGTTAGCTGAGGCTCTTTGTAAGAGGCAGGGCCCGCACCAAGTAAAGTGCATTGTCTAATCTGGCATTAGATCCTGGCCAGTCAATGATGTTGGTCAATTTACTGGCAGACAGGGCGATGACTAGATTTCTAACAATGAGGTGGACAAGCCAGCTGAACCTGTAATGTTGAGGTTGGTTGAGCAACATGTGAGGAAAACAGTACTGTGGTCTGATGCTGACAGGAAGAATGAAAATGCAGGTTGAATGGCAGGCGGTCACAGACTGGGTGTTGTTGTTGTTGTTGTTGAAGTTCCTCAGCCCCGAGCTCCTGAGGAAGGCCATGGCTTGAACCGGGCTTTCCCACAATGCCCTCAGAGAGTGTATGTTGTGTTGTTGGCGAGTGTGGTTGTATGTATTGTAGTCTTCCATAATGTGTTTAATAGAATGGGGTGCTGTGTTGCATCCCGGACAGGCATCCGCAATGGCTCTATCCAGCCTCTTCTGATATGTCAGAAGGGCCGGGTGGTGGAAGCTATGGGGGCCAAACCGTCACAACATCCCCCGCCCCCCACCAGGGGCGCTAGTCCCTGGGAACGGCTTCGGTCACCCGGGCAATACCACTGGGTGTTGTTGAATACAAGACTTCTCAATTTGAGAGATTGTTGAGGAGAGGGTTTCTCACTGAATGGACAAACACTGATCTAATTCCAGTAGGAACTGGAAAGAAATCAGAAATCCTACCACTACACTTTACATTGCTCACAATATCTGAATACAATTGGAGGCACCAGAGACTCTCTCAATGCCCAGAGTCATTCAGCATCTCAAGATTAACAGAGGCGTCAAATCCCGTGCCGATATTGATTTTCTTTTTTTTCGTTTGTACTCTAAGTATTGCAATTCTTCTTACAGTTGCCTTCTTGCGTGTAAAACGAGACTTCCCATGTCTCTGTGTCCTTAGATCAGTGGTTCCCAAACCCATGGTCGCGACCCAAATGAGGGTCGCATGGGTGTTCCTGAGGGTCGCGGGATGGCTACAAAATTAATAAAACATAAAAATAAAAAAAATAAAAAGAGAGAGAGAGAGAGAGAGAGAGAGAGAGAGAGAGAGAGAGAGAGAGAGAGAGAGAGAGAGAGAGAGAGAGAGAGAGAGAGAGAGAGAGAGAGAGAGAGAGAGAGAGAGAGAGAGAGAGAGAGAAATTAGAAGTAAAACTAATTCAAACATAATTAGTAACATCATAATTGTGGAATATAAATCGTCATTCAAACTGGGACAGAAAAATAGTTGTGAATAATAAAGTACGATAAATGAAGGTAGAACAAAACATATATGAGTATATATTAATTAGTAACTTATGGTAAAATTTATTAACCTTTTTTCAAATGGATAAAACTAGAATAATACTGAAATAATATTTCATCCTTGAGGGTCGCCAGGCCAAATTAAATTTGTGATCAGGGTCACGACAAAAAAAGTTTGGGAAACACTGCCTTAGATGGTGGTTGTGAACATGCCCAGCCTGCAGCATAAACACACACATATCCCTTGTACTTCATAATGCTAATATGACCAGATAATAATGGATTCTGAACCAGTTTCTATTCTAACAACGTATGTCATTTACCATATGAGAAGTACAGTTGGCCAAGAAAAGACTGCAACTAAATTTGCTGCTGTGTGGCAATATCTGGCAGCTGCTCCAAAGTAAACACTCATATTTTTATTAATGGATCACTCAGAACCTACAACCTTATGTTATCGATTGATGTTTTCCATCGCAGCACCATGTTCCCACCTTTCATCGTGACATTCGATAGACGTTCGCTAGCTGGCAGACCGACGGCGCTCGAACCTATTCTCAGGCGAACGACGGCCGCCATACTGGCGTGCGAAAGGTCGTTCGAACCCCAATTTCTCCCAAAAGTTACTCGAACCTCTCCTTCTCAGAGCGCTGTGTGTTTTTGTGTATACGTTGCCTTTCTTGACACGTCAACTAGAATGATCCCTGAGTCAGTACTCTCTGCCACTGAGGTGGGTCAGAGAATAGAGATTAAGAGTCTATTCAGCCCAGCAGGTCCTGTATCCATCCATGTCTGATATCCTCGTAACATGATCATCCAATGTTCGCCAAGAACTTGCCTTTATTAGTCCAATCTCATTATAATGTAAATATATATTTTTTGTAATATGAAGCTTCCTAATGTCAGTCCAATAATGCATTTGCCCTTTCACATCTAATGAATCGTTATAAGATTTTTTTTTTTTTTTTTTTTTTTTCTTAAGCAAATGATGCCGAATAAGTGTCAACGCGAAGAAGGTTTATCGTATTATATTACTGGATCTTTTACCGTATTATTATAGGAGAGATATAATGATGAAGCAGCTTCCCAGGTCTCCCATTGAGATTCAACCTGACTCGACGTAATCCAAGCCAAACGAGATAATTAACCTCAACTCAAGTGGTACTCACCAATAAAGTAGGTGGCTGCTTCTGCCGTTGCCTGTAGACTCCCGAGTACTATGTCCTGGTCCGTATGAGTGATGAGGCAGGTACCGTCAACAGGTAAGAAGCAGAAACCCTGACAATGTTCATCCCTAGCACAGTACATGGAACATGTCACCTGTGTATTTGTGAAGAAAGATTCAATTTAGTGAACTTTATATGAGCTATATAACTTATTCAATATGCAGTACCTGTACTCTTCACTCACTCTATCCCTCTTTCTTACCCTACTGACGGCTGTAATGGTGCGCTGGATATGATCGGGAGTAGGACAGTAGTCAGGTAAAACTTTAGTAAATTTTATGAGTTTCTTATTTCCCATAGGCCTCACCAACACCACCTGGACCACCAACACTAACACTATAAACATCATACTGTATCTCACACAGGTCGCCTCTCTTCGTGTAACACTGAGCTTAGTGTGCCGTAATTATATGTTGTAATTAATGTTTTCTTTTACCCCTTTCTCTTCACTTCAGTATAGGCTTCTCAGACATTAAGCGTATGGTTACCATTACCAAATCAATAAGAGGAGATTTTGTAAATTCAATAGTAGCTCGTCGCAATCTGTTAATTAAGTCACTGACTTTTAGAAACGCAGTTTTATGAACTAGTGGGATTGTTGTCGTAAAGACATATAATCCTAAATGTGCCCTTGAAGTATGGAATATATTCAGTCTACATATCCATTCTGAAATAAAACTGTAGCAAAAGTACTATGGCAGAGTACTGAGAGTGGTACTGAGAAATCACAGGGAGTGAGTGAGTGTGTGAAGAGGAGCCAAGTGAACGATCGGTGACTGCTGGAAGGAAGAGAATGGGTACGAAAAGAATGAGGACGGGTGAAGTGAAAATATTGTGAAATGTCAATGGTGGTGGTGGTGGGGACGGGAGGGGAGTGATCGATGAATGTGGTGGCATTAGTAGGTCGTGGTGGGTGGCTGTGATGTTGTATGTATAGTGGTGTTGGTGTAGGTAATGTTGTTGGTGGTGGTGTTGGTATAGGTAGTGGTGTTAGTGTAGGTAGTGTTGTTGTTGGTGGTGTTGGTATAGGTAGTGGTGTTGGTTTAGGTAGTGTTGTTGGTGGTGGTGTTGGTATAGTGGTGTTGGTGTAGGTAATGTTGTTGGTGGTGTTGGTATAGGTAGTGGTGTTGGTGTAGGTAGTGTTGGTGGTGGTGTTGGTATAGGTAGTGGTGTTGGTGTAGGTAATGTTGGTGGTGGTGTTGGTATAGGTAGTGGTGTTAGTGTAGGTAGTGTTGTTGGTGGTGGTGTTGGTATAGGTAGTGGTGTTGGTGTAGGTAATGTTGTTGGTGGTGTTGGTATAGGTAGTGGTGTTGGTGTAGGTAGTGTTGTTGGTATAGGTAGTGGTGTTGGTGTAGGTAGTGTTGTTGGTGGTGGCGTTGGTATAGGTAGTGGTGTTGGTGTAGGTAGTGTTGTTGGTGGTGGTGTTGGTATAGGTAGTGGTGTTGGTGTAATTAGTGTTGTTGGTGGTGGTGTTGGAATAGTGGTGTTGGTGTAGGTAATGTTGTTGGTGGTGTTGGTATAGGTAGTGGTGTTGGTGTAGGTAGTGTTGTTGGTGGTGGCGTTGGTATAGGTAGTGGTGTTGGTGTAGGTAGTGTTGTTAGTGGTGGTGTTGGTATAGGTAGTGGTGTTGGGTGGCAGTGATGTTGTTGTAAATATAGTAGTGTTGGTGTAGGACTGTAAGTAGTATTGTTGGTGTAGGCAGTGTTGTTATTGATTGTTGTCCCATCTATTAGTAATGGCCAGTCAACGGATAACAAAGACAGAACAACTTGGGGCCAGGTCCCTATATGTGACACACTGGTAACATTAAGTACACATTTAATTCACCTAAACCAGTATAAAATAACAATCATTGGTACACAGTCACTTAACAATATTATACATAATAAACAAGAGGTCGCCAGATACAGTAATAAGGGCTATATATGTCACCCTAACATACAGCCTAAGTTTCTACTTATTAAATTAACATGGTCGCTGATCCCCAGACAACCCCGATTTATTTTTCGGCCTATCGACCTTATTAATTAATTAAGGCCATTATGTTTTTTCTAATTTATATTATTTATTTTGTTGATTATATATATATATATATATATATGGTTAGGTTGGTGGAGGATAAACACGGTGGCAGGAGGAAGAAATTAACAACTTAAGCGTGGTGTATCGCATTCCCTGCAATGGCTGTCATTCAGCATACTTTGGGGAGTCAGGGAGAGGGGTGGAGAAAAGAATTAATGAGCACAAAAATGACCTAAAAGCACACAGAACATCAAATGCGCTAGTAACACATGTAGATAAATATGGACATTTACCCAACTGGAAAGATACACAAATTCTGCACAAGAGCTGGAGTAAAAAGCTTAGAAAAACAATAGAAGCGGCTTATATCCACAATAACCCATCCACTAATAACAGGGATGGATTTGTAAATTTAGCGAAAGCTGCTGGAGTGTTGGTGATAGCTGAAGCTAAGGAGGCGGAGCCACCCCCAGCTAACAGCCAATCAGGTGCTAGGTTCCCCAGACACCTAGCCAGGTGATCATGGGCAGTGTATATATTAGTGCATTTGTCGCGGCTTCTAGCCGCTTAAATTGTATTTATTGGTTGTGAAACCAGCACAGCTGGATTGCTATAGAATATGCCCCTTCTCCAGCCCAGGCCCCGTATAGGCATAATCTGGGTTGGAAGGGTCTATTCCGTGACGATCATCAGAAGTAAATAAAAATTCAAATCTGGCGCTGTACTGATAGTGGAGCCACCTGGTGGTGGCGTGATGAGGTATTAGCCCCGCTCTGCGCTCGAAGGCAATCGGTCACTCCAATGAGAAAGAAAGTGAATGCCTGCCGCATCGGGAGGTGGGTGGGTCAGTCAAAGCTGTGCTGGTTTCACAACCAATAAATACAATTTAAGCGGCTAGAAGCCGCGACAAATGCACTATTATTGGTATAGTGAAACCAGCACAGCTGGATTGCTATGCATGCGATGCGGTAGGTGGGAGGTGAGGTGGAGGCAATCACGTGCTAGTTAAGAGCGGTCGAGAGAGCGGAGAGTCAGAAAGGTAACCGAGCAGGGTGAGGTTGAAGCTAAAGCAACTTCCAACACTAGCTAGGGGAGTAGCCGTGGTGGGAGTGTAGTAGCTTATCACATATAACCCGTAGACCATTCTGTTATAGACCAGAATTGTTACTCACTAAAGTCTTTATAGGCAGACTCGAGGGGTCGGGTCTAGGAGAGGAGGGGGAGGGGTGACCATGCACCCCCTCCCCTTTTTTTAATAAAGTCCTCTGAGCTAGGGCTATGGCCCCGGCTCAGGTAATGCGATCCCGAGGGGATGAAGGAGGACACAAGGATGCAGCCATCCTGTGTTTAATATATAAATATCCTGTCACTCATCATAGTAAAGTAATTTTTTGGAGAATGAATACTCAAGAATTCCGTAACAATGTAATTTATTTCACCTGCACCATATGTACACACATGAGAGACATGGGGATGAGCATGAAGCTGTACATGATGGGGATGAAGTATGGGGTGATAGTGACGGGACTTAAGTCGCCCGACCTTTTCTCTTCGGGCGGCCCCTCCCCTTCATGTGTCTCCCGCGGGGACCCTGGGGAATGGAAGGTGGAGTACCCATAGCCACACAGGGGGTAGGGGAGAGCGAGTGGAACAGATAACTCATCCTGAAGGAGGAAGTGGAGGTCCAACCCCCCAAATCCCTAACCCTCTCCACCGAGTGAGTCCTGAGGAAGGCGAGGGAGGCGGCCACGCCCCTAACGCTGTGAGCCCTCGGGGCGTGTCCGGGATCCCCGTTCTCTATCACTCGGCAGAGAAGGCGAGCGTGTAGAAGGCAACCTTTATGTATATGATTGAGCATATTCCAGGTTGACTATAAAATATAGTCACATGATCATATTCCAGGTTAGCTATAAAACCTTATATGCAATGTAAAACCTGAAGAAATAAACAGAAAAGACTAGACTAGAGAGGGTTACCGGACCTAGAGTTGTAGAAGAGGTGGTCCGGAGAAGCCCCTCTCGTCGCCTCCACGTAAGCTGTAAAAGCGTGGACTGGGCAGAGGGGGTGGAAACTTCCATCCCTCAGGAATGAGGGTACTGCGAGAGGGCCAATCCTGTCGTCAGCCTGCTCGTTCTTAGCTAGAAAAGCAGGAGAGGGGGAGATAGTTAAGGAAGTAAGGTTAGGGCTTACGGAAGAAAAGGCTGTGTGACGGGTCAGGGCTGCCAACTGAGATGCCCTGTACCCTGTAGCTAAGGCGAGCAGGAAGAGAGCTTTCTGGAGGAGGTGACAAACCTCCAGAGGGACCCCCTCGAAGGTCAGGTAGGAAAGGACGCGGTGAAGGGACCAGGAGGGAGTCTGGGCCCGGTTAGGTGCGGTCCCCGCCCGAATCCCCATCCTCAGGAGAGAGAGAGAGGCCTCTCCGAAACCTTAATGTTAAAACCCAGGAGGAGGGGTTCAGACAGGGCTGCGTGATGCACAAGCACCGTCGCCGGGGCCCTGTTGGTGGAATCGGCGAGCCACGTGAGGAATTCCAGGACCATGTCCTCCGAGATGACCATGGAGGGGTGTCTTCGCAAGAAGTCCTGGAATCTTTTCCAGCACGATTCGTACTGTCGCACCGACGACTGACGATGAGCCCTCAACATCTTGTCCACTGTCTCCTTAGTGAACCTTTTGCTGAGGACTCCCCGTAGAAACTCCAAGCGTGTAGTTTCAGTGACGCTTGGAGTGGTGCAGACAGGGTGCTGGAGAGCCACGCCGATCCCAACTGAAGGGGATGAGGGCACCACCGGGACAATTCTCCGAACCACGGCTGCGCTGGCCAGAGGGGGGCTATGAGGAGTACCCTCCCCCTGAATGTGCGCAGCTTGAGGATCGCCTTCAGGAGGACTGACGTAGCTGGGGTTGGAAAGAGGTAGAGATACCCCCACCTGTTCCAGTCCTCTGTGAAGGCGTCCGGGCCTCCCGCCTCTGTTCTGGAAGAGAATGTTAGGAACAGAGGAAGTAGGGCCGTGGATGGGGAGGCGAACAGGTCCACCTCCAGTGTCCCGTAGCGAAGGCAGAGAGACTCGAACACAAGGGGGCGCAGTTGCCACTCGACTGACGTCCCCTTGAACCTGGATAGGGCGTCCGCCCAATCGTTCTCCCGCCCTGGTACATAGCGGGCCGAGAGGTGAATGCACAACTTGGCCGCTATCGCAAAAATCTGTTCTGACAGGGACAGGAGGATTTCCAACCGTGCGGTGCCCTGTTTCTACAGGCACTGCATGGCCGCAACATTGTCCATATCGAAGCGGACGCCTAACCTGGCAAACTGTGGGTGTCTGTTGAGCCACTCCTTCGCTACCATCAACTCCCGGGCGTTGATGTGTAGTAGCTTCTCCCCTTCCTTCCATCCCCCGCACCGCTGATGTCCCAGGCAAGACTGGTACCCCCAGCCTACGTTCGATGCGTCTGTCGCCACCGTGATCTCCGGGGGAGGGAACACCCATGGGACCCGCTGACGCAGGGCACCGGGACGTAGCCAGGGGCGAAGGAGACGGTGGAGAGAGGAGGACACTTGCCTGGGAAGGTCCCTGTGTGCGGGGGAAAGGTGGAAGTTTACCTCCCGCGTCAGCCTCCTGTGTTTCAGTCGTCCCAGGGGCATTGCAGGGGCCGCGAAATTTACGGACCCGAGCAATGATTCCCACTGGCGGCGAGAGAAAGTACGGGAAAAATGCGCCTGGCGGACGTGGCGGAGGGTCCGGCGGGCGTTGTCTGGAGCGAGAGAGAGGGTGGCCGAAAGAGAGTCCCACTCTATTCCCAGCCAACACAGTTTGCGAGTGGGAGTGAGAGAGGACTTGGGGATGTTCAACAGGAACCCCATTTCCTCTAGCACTCCCCTCTCTACCCTGACGTTGTTTACTACCTGCTCCTTGGAAGGGGCGTGAAGCAACCAATCGTCCAGGTACATGAGGGTGGGGACACCCGCCTCTGCCAGACGGGATGCCACCACCCTCACGAGCTTTGTGAAGACTCGAGGAGCTAAAGAAAGACCGAAAGGGAGCCTGGTAAACTGGAACGTCTCGGTCCCCACCTGGAAGGCCAGAAAACGGGGAAAACCTGGGGTGGATCGGGACGTGCCAGTACGCATCCTTGAGATCCAGGGATGCTAACCAGTCTCCCTTCCTTAGAACTGTGCGGACCTGAGCAACCGAAACCATCTTGAAACGTAAGGTTTTCACAAATTTGTTTAGTTTGCTCAGGTCCATCACCAATCTCGTTTTTCCCTGGTCCTTTTTGGGGACCGTGAATAAACGAGAAAGAAAGACCCTCCCCGTCGCCCGCTCCACTACCCCTTTTTCCCGCATTTCTAACACATGCGGGACGACCGAAAGTGACACTTTGGTTGAGGCAGGAGGTAGACGTAGTGGCTGTAACAGGAAAAGACAGGTGTCAGTGAGAGTACAGTTAATCCAATGGTTGGAGGGTAGAATGATGGGCAGAGGCAGAGATTTTGACCGCAAAGGGAAACTCTGATTTTGACCTAACGGGAACCCAAGGACGGGAGTAGGAATATGTCATATGTCAGAAATGTCAGACTAGGAGAGTTAACCACCACAGTTACTCACCGGAACAGTTATCCAGGGCCAGGACAGGCCCTGCCGAATTACCCTTGCTGCCCAGCCGTGGGAGGGCCAGGCTGCTGACCACCCTGTGAGGCAGCCCAGAGTGGGACCCTCAAGTGGAGCGGTCCTTCTGGGAGGGGTGGGTGAAGGAGGACTTAGGTTTATGGAAGGGCTTGGAGCCCTGTCCTCTCCCCCGAAACGGCTGCTGGCCCCTCTGGGAGGACCTGTTGTGCGCTTTCGGGGGAGTGGGTTAAGAAGGCCTCGGTAGTCTGGAAGGCTGGGAGGGCCTTCGGGGCTGGTAGGCCGGTCTGGATGGCTGTGGGGCACGTGGCCTACGGACAAACAGATTGATTAGGAAAAAAGGGGGGGGGGACCGAATTTTCCTTCAATTTCACCTCCAGTGAAAAATAACTCAGGTAAATGGATTAACGAGAGGTACTTACTTGGAGGTAGAAGGTTTTGGTAAGTTAATTACCGCTGGGAGAGAGGAGAAAATCGCGTCTGTCGCCGGTTGGTCGAAGAGGGCAGGGGACAGGGGGGCAGCTCGCACCACTCCCCTCTGTGCCATCTCCGTCGCAGATTTCGCAGCCGCCTGGCGGGCTGCCAGTCTCGCCTCGGCGAAGATCTTCGCCTCCTCCCGCATGTTGTGGGTCGTCATAGCCGCGACGCCCTCCATGACGGTGGCCATGGAAGAGAGGGTGTCACTGTAAGGGGTAAACAAGGAAAAAACTGAGCGAACCCGGGGATAAGGACCCGGGAGTAACAGAGAGACCCTCTACCCCGTATCCCTCAAGTAACATGACACTAGAAGTAAAGGTACTCACGCTAGCTGTAGACCCGACATCTCGTGGTAAGTGTTGGTGAGGGCGTTGAGGCAGTCCCTGATCAGCGCAGTGGCCGCCCCCGTGGAGATGGTGTGGGCCAACTCCAATCTGGCCGCAGACTCTGCCTGCCGCAACTTACCGTCGGGCTCCTTTAGTTGATAGGGGATCGGAGGCTCCTTCTCCGTCTTCCACAGGCATTCCCTCAAACCCGGCGGGGCACGGGAATGAGGGAGGATGACGGGGAAAGACGGAGGAGGGGGTTTCCTGGCCGCGCTGTGCTTCTGGTGGTCCAGGGACTTAAGGAGAAGGGCTGGAATGTCCAGGTCCCCTTCGCCCTTATCCCCCGGGAAGTACGCGTCCGGGAAAAGGAGTACTGCCGTGTTCCCGTGGGAGCGGTCAATCCTCCAAGCCTCGGACAACTGCAACTGGCTGTACTCCACCAGAAAACCCATCGCGTCCAGGGTTGCCGCAGAGGATACTCTCAATGAAGTGGGTACAGGAGCTGAGATGGGACGGACCTTGTAGAAGGGAATAGCGTCGCCCTTATCATCAGCCCCCCACTTCACCAGGACATCATCCCTCCGGGTCCACACGTCTGGTTGAGCTGTGTCCGGGGACCAAGCCACCAGTCTGCCATCCTCCGAAGAGTAGGTCCAGGAAGGAGGAAGGAGAGCCCAAGAGTAGGAAAGGTACCCGTCGCCCACAGGAGGGGGAGACGGGGACGGAGGTGCGGAGGTAACCAACTCCTCAGCCACGTCCCCCGACGGAGACTCGAGTCCCGGAGATACAGGAGGAACTGGAATGACTCCCATATCCCCGGGAGGACTCGCGCCCCCGACGGGAGCAGAAGCAGGAGGAGGGGCAAGGGTGAGAGAAGGAGCGGGCTCCGGAGCAACAGCCGGAGGCTGCGCGGTGGGAACCCCAGGAAAGGCGTGAGGAATAAGGGTATGGAAGATCTTCACGATCTTCCTCGACGTGGGGCTCGCCTCCCCACGCTTACCCTTGCGGGATTTGCGGGCGGGCGAAGGAGAGCTACCCGACGAAGACGAAGAGGATGAAGAAGACGAAGACGAGGAGGAAGGAGAACGGCGACGAGCCCGGGACTTCTTGGAGTGGCGGGACCTTTTTGCCGAACGCTTGCGTCCTCTAGAGCGACCCGAGGAGCCGGCTCTAGAAGGCGACGAAGCTGGAGGTTCCCTGCTGGGCCCTTGTACCGGTGAGGTAGTCGGGGGAACCAGCGTGACAGACTCGCTCGCTTCCCGGGGGGTGAAGCCCCGAGAAGGAGTCGTAGTACCGTCTAGGGAAGGAGGCTCAATCTCTCGGGCCTCAGGAGGTTCTAGCCCCTGAGACTCCGAGAGACAGGAAGAAGGGTAACGGGACCTGGATAAACCCAGGTCCGTTCCCAAAATCGGGTACACCCACGACAAAGAAGAACCGTCTCGCTTGTGGGCCATTCTCCTAGCCCTCGTCCAAGCCATACGAAGAGAAGGAAGGGTGGGGAGTTTGGAGCGGGCAGAAGGGGAGGTAACCCGACACAACTCAGCCCAGGGGCGGCACACACCACACGCCAAAGGGTCGTAACCCAAGGGAGTGAAGCAGAGTGCGTGAGGAGAACAGTGCAGGTGTCCATCAGGAGAGACCCGCACGGTACACCCTGAAGCAGCACATAAGGCACGAGTAGGCTGAGGAAGAAAAGAATACACAAACATGGGTTAGCACGTGCAGACACTGGAACACTGTAAGACACGGGAAAACACCAAACAAGGAGAAGTAGCGCGGGAGTAACCCGCTGCACCCGGGGGGCCAGGACACAACCCCACAATCCCAAGCGCACCCGCCAGGGAAAAACCCCGTAAAACCAGAAACCACCCCGCCACATGGAGCGGGGGAACGAGACCCCCCGGACTGAAGGATCCCGAAGGAGGGGGGAGGGGGGACCTGTAGCCTGAGTTGCAACAACCCAGGCAAAAAACACTGGAAAAACACAAAAAACACTAAAAAACCCGCACGGGAGAGGAAGTGAGAACCAGGGCACAATTCTCACTCCCCCCCAACCGTGAGGGCTCACACAATACTCAGGGAAGGCAAGAGGAGGGCTGCAAGACCCCACACACACACCACGTGGGGAGGCAAGGGCCCCACGTGGGGACGCTAACCTCGCTTGAAAAACCCAGAAACCCCGAGAAAAAACACCCAATAAGTGTACTAGTGGCAGGAGGAATGGTGAAAAGGGGGAAGGAAGGAGAAAAACACCGAAAAAGGAGGCCCAAAAGAGCCCCCTTCGCCTAGGGAGGAGAGAAACTCAGCCCTAGAAAAAAGAAAAAAAAACCAAAACACACACACACACTACACATCTGCAAAGCAGGCCAGCCACTAGAACACAAAAGAAACGATAGCAGGAACACGTGACACAAAACCATAGCGTAGCAGTGAGGAGCGAAGATGTTGACAGGTACGTGTTCCGCGACAGAGTGACCGATTGCCTTCGAGCGCAGAGCGGGGCTAATACCTCATCACGCCACCACCAGGTGGCTCCACTATCAGTACAGCGCCAGATTTGAATTTTTATTTACTTTTGAGGATCGTCACGGAATAGACCCTTCCAACCCAGATTATGCCTATACGGGGCCTGGGCTGGAGAAGGGGCGTATTCTATAGCAATCCAGCTGTGCTGGTTTCACTATACCAATAATGACCTACTCTGTCTGTCTGTGTCATTCTCTGAAGAAGACCCTGTGAGGTCGAAACGTAAGAATAAAGTCTTCCTCCTGCCACCGTGTCTATCCTCCACCAACCTAACCATTTGTCTTGGTACTCATCAATATATATATATATATATATATATATATATATATATATATATATATATATATATATATATATATATATATATATATATATATATATATATATATATATATATATATATATATATATATTTTTTTTTTTTTTTTTTTTTTTTCATATTATTTGATGCATTTATTATTATTATCATTATCATTATTATTTTTATTATTACAAGTTTACTTAAAAACTAAACTTATACACTAATTATTTTTGTTTCTTTGTAACTTAATACTACTAATATTATTGATGATACTTAATTCTATGTCCTAGCTAATTATCTAATCTATGTACAGTCGGCAAAATAAGTTTAGTTACCATCCTTTTAACAGTGTGATGTAATGTTGGTACTCGATGCGATGGCCACCCAGGACCACCCTCCATGCCCCTCCCTCAGTGTCTCATGGGCAGGCAAGCAGGGTTGACATTCTTTCACCCAGTGCTATTTTTTCTGGGTATTTCAAGGTTATTCTTGTCCTAAAATACTCAAACACACTTCCTTATGTTTAATAATGAATAGTTAAATAGTAAGAGTTCTTGAACACTCAAAATTTAATTTAAAATCAGCTAAAGTTTTTATATGAAAAAGAAACGGAATGCGTTGTGCTAAGTTGTCACTGCCGGGGCAAACACGATACCCATCCAGCATCTCTTGGATAACGAGGCACCAGCTGCCCAGTCGGCAGAGTACCAACCCTGCCACGCTTACCGATGTTAAAATTAACGTAGGGGTGGTAACTAAACTTTATTTGTCGACTGTACAGCCATGGCTGAGAGCAACTGAACAGAGTTCGAAAAAGTGAGTCTTCTAAACCTTTCTCAACGTTGAGAATGGTTTGGAATATTCACTTGTTCGAACTCTGTTCAGTTGCTCTCCAACGTTCCTTGGACCCTGGTCCAGCACTATCAGCCATGGCTGTACATTGGATCAACTTCATCCCAGACTGCATTTTTCTGGTTAATATATTGAGGAAGTCGTTACTTTGTGTTTGTTGTGAGTAATTCTTGATTCAAAACTGACTTTGAATATCTCATTCGTTCCCTGTCTGCCTTTATTGCACAAGAGACAGGTTTAGTTTGTAAGTGCTACCATATTTTTTCTCATGACTCCATTGTATTAAATTATTTTTACATTTTCATTCTGCCTCATTTTGATTATTGTGCACCTGTTTTGAAGTCTTCTGCAAACTGCCATCTAAAAATACTTGATAGAAATTTAAATTTGTTTAAGCTCTTTTCCACCAATCTATCTCTTGACTTGTATCACCGGCGCCAAGTTATTGCTTTTTTTTTTTTTTTTTTTTTTTTGTAAGAATAATGGGCATCCCTTACATGGTGCTTTGGCTGAACCATTCAGTCCTACCCGAGGTACTAGGTTTACTCTTCATCTTAATAATTTTGCTATGAATCCAGAGGCGTGTTCACGCGACATTTCCACTTCAATATGCTATTGATATTGATTTTGAAAGATATTGAATACTGGGTGAGTGATCGTGCCTTCGACCGCAGCGCCATCTATGTAAACATTGGAGTCACCGTCTCTATCGTCATGGCTGCCGGACAGGATCATTACGGATGTTATTTGGCATTTTATCATCAGATGAAATGCCAATGTTGTAACTGGTAAATTAATAAGGTAATTAATGAATCCTGAAGCCTAATCTATTCAACAAATATAGGCCTAAGGCCGGCCGTTGTCACACTATGGGCGATGGCGAGGTGCGACGCCGCATCGCTGCAAAAACGTCCAAGACAAGCCAAGAAAATTTTAGGTATATTTTTTTCCTTACTCTTATATATATTATTAATACAAATTGTGGTTAATACCACTGTACGGCGTGCCGCACAGTGTGACACGGTACAGGATTTGCGGCTCCGACGAGCACAACTCTGGGATGTTTGATAAACAGAAATGTTGTCATTAAGGGTCATTCCTGACTTGGAAACTTGATGCATCTCTTATTGACAATCGTAATTACACACTCTGTCATCCAAAACAGGGTTTATCTGTAAATACATGCTAAAATAACCATTAAAATATGGATAACACATTCGTCTGGGAAGCCTCCGTGGTTCTACTGCTCTTCTTATCTGCTGCTCGGCGTTATACAAACAGCAACACCCGTGACTGGTTGATAGCTGCTTCATCTCACGTCGAGAGGTTGAACCAGGCTCTGTATGGCGTTATAATAATGTAAATATTCCTTCTTAAGAGTACAACACTGCAAAAACATGGCCGACAGACACTGGTAATGTTTACATATCGGTATTCAATATCAAGCAAAATACCTCCCGAGCTATTTTGAAAAATCTTGGGTGATATTGCTAAAGTTCAATATGATATTGAATTCGGTGCTCGCGTGAACTGCTAATAAAGTCAAGTTCAATATCTTTTATTGGATATTGGGCAAGATATCTTGATCTTGCCCTCGCGTGAACACGCCTATATTAATGCATGTACAACGCAGTTTTCTCGGTGTTTTATTCCTTTGTTTATCAAAATATCGAATTATCCAATGAGATTGTCCAGTCTGCGGACATGTTTGCATTTAAATCTCGTGTCAAGAACTATTTACTGCAGTAGTTATTTTTTCTTATTCTTCTTGGCTTCCTTGTAACCAGTTTCCTTAACTTCGTTGCCTTTTTTTCCGTCCAGTGACTTTTGTTATTTAGTGTGGATCTGCACCCTGGGGAGGTTTTGGTAGCTTACTCATAACAATACTAACAATATCACTACATATGGTGAGGATTCTACTGTACTCTTTTTGCTTCACCAGGTTTGTCATAACCTCTCTCATCACGTTATAGTGCAGTAGCATACTCGGAATCCAATCTATTCCTCTTCTCCAAATGAGGCAGAGAAAACCTTATTAACACTCACGTTATAGCGGGTAAGGTACGGTAATAGTTTCGATTACGTCTGTTTGTCTATTTCACCGTTTATCTGTTTGTGTTTCTGTTAAGGCACTATCGACTTGAATAATAATTGTCCTGGGACCTTCATTTTTGGTGTGGGGATGGGTAAGGGAAATTATTCTGGCCAAATTCGAGCACCTGCAAAATTTAACCTACCCATAGACCTAAAATGGCCCAAAATAGATCATTTACAGTAATTATACTTGTTTTAGAATACTATGGTGACATTTAATGGATTTTGCTTAGAATGTGATGCAGAACATGAGTCCACATACTTTCACTCCAATTTGGGCTTGAAGTCAAAGGTCAGGGTCATTTTATGCATAAAATGTGTGTTTTTTTTTTGGCAAATTATTATTATTATTATTATTATTATTATTATTTTTATTTTTTTTTTTATTTTTTTTAATGCAGAGAAGCTTGATTCTCTTGATCCTAATACTGTCCTATAGTTTAAAGGGCAAGGCCATTTAATTTGCAGAAAGGTCGAAAGTACAAGTTTTTATATTTTTGCATAAGAAATGGGTGGTGTGTTTCCGAAATGGTCGGAATAGTTCTAGTCGTTTTCACTGCTTTCAAAACACAATTCCTTCTTCTAATATCTCATTCTTTTATTTTTTTTATGTTTCATGATCTCATATTCTCCTGAAGAGATCACATTAACTCTTGCTAAATCTGCATCAGAGGAGTTGGCTTTGCAGTGCAGATTCCGGGAATACTTTGCTCTCACACAGCTGCTGTCTCTGTTATAGGGGATCATCCAGCTCTGTATGGAGCTGGACTCTTATGTGTAGGGTGGTTAAACCTTCTCAACACTTCTGGACTTGGTGGAATCAAAGGCCTTTCATCTCATTAACTCTTCCTCTCTCTTCCTGATTCACTTTATATACTCTCTACTCAGCGGGAAGTTGCATCATTCTTTTCTGTAGCTATTATTCTGATTGGTATTCTAAAATATCAGAACATGTTGTCTTTTCACAGGAGGGCATGTAACACTCACCAAGAGACTGAATGTCACCCACTTTCTGTCCAGCTTCATAACTCAAGTGTTATCCGTTATACAATTGATCAAATCTACCTATATTGATAGGCTATATCATCTTTACTCCTATCTATGATCCAGCATATGCAATATGTCTAGGCATCTCAAACGAAATTAGAAATGATTTATATTACCTCTCAGTTTTTTCTGTTCACAGGTGAGGACACGCGGTGGGCTTCTTGCCTTTCGTTTTCACCTTTCTCAATATATATAGAAACATAATTATGATAGTGGTGGTGCTGGGAATATTGATGACGCTGATAGTGATAGTAGTGATGGTAGAAGGAAGAGATAACTGTTGTGTGTAGACAGGGAAGGCAGAGGATATGTAGCTGTGGTAAAGATTAGTGAAAATGTAAAATGGGATACATTATATTATATACTGTAGACACACACACCCGCACTCTCTCTCTCACACAAACGCACACGCACTCTCTCTCACACACACACACACACGCACTCACACACCCGTCCACTCTCTCTTTCTCTCTCTCCCGTAGTGGGGTATTGCCTGGAGTGCTTTAAGGGTTTTGGCGCCCATTCGGAACCAGCCACCAGTTTTCAGTTCTTCAATTGTCCCTTTTCTATTTCGTTCCTCTCCAATTTGCTATTTCCTTTCTGCTTGCTGTCACATTTCTCTATCACATTTTTCTGGTGGTATATGACATCATTGTTGCGGTGCCTAATATATATATATATATATATATATATATATATATATATATATATATATATATATATATATATATATATATATATATATATATATAAACTATTCGTGGCCAATATTGACCAATTCACATATCAGTTTATGTTTGAACAGCACGATATGTTCTAGAATTCATGACCAGTGTTGGGAAAGACACGTGCCGGCACATATGAGGAAATCTTGTAGTTTACCCATGCAAACGCACGAGGAAATATTGTATCCATGCAATATCTGCTGTATTTCCGACATCATTGTATTTTCTTTGTTCTATTATAAACCGTACAACCAAAAAAACTGTTAAGGTTAGAACTTCTTGAAGGTATATTACAGGGCTACTTAATAGTCCATACTATGTCACGAAACAGATCCTTTTTATTAATATTGAAGTAATTCGTTTCCTGGAGTTGTTTGAAGGAATCATTAGCCTTCCAATAACAGTATTTAAACAGAAGGTGTGTACTAGGGTAAAGAGGGACCCACTAGTGGTAAAAATACTCTCTTCAGCAGCTGTATCAGTGTAGTTAACTATACTGTATATATTTATCTATCAATATATGTTTATGATTATTTACGAATGTGTGCCTTGTGAAAACTTTATCAACACCTGTCACATGACATAAGCAACAGTGACGTCATTGTCACTGGTTCGTCATATTGGAATAAACAAAAGACTGGGTGTAACATTAAATGTAAACCCTCGATAAACAATGAATTAATTAATACTTGTTCTTACCACTTCACTATACACTCACTCCTTAATAAGAAACAAGCCAATGTTTTCCTAGGGTTCTGTTAGTCATTACTCTACCACTTTGATATTCACTCAGTTCCTCATTGAAGACCACCAAATATATTCCTTGGCTTCTGTTAGTTATTACATAACATATTAATTAAGCTATTAACTAAGCCTGTGTTAAAAGGATAGTACTGAATTTAATGTGCAATACTTCTATGTGAATAAGTGGGATGGTCTATTGTTGGCGGAAGCATGGTTGAAATACTATGAACTACAGAAAGAAGCTGTTATGTACAGTTGCGGACAAATGAAATAGACACATTTCACAATGGACCTTTATCCAGCATAGATTTGGACGCGCCTCTACACACAATAATGTCTCATCTTACTCTATGTTCAATGAGGGGCCACGTTGGACTGGCTGTGGTAACGGCATGGGCAGATGGCAATAGAAAAGCGATAACGACTGTCTCATATCAAACATGCCGTCTGTTAACTATCCAGACACTGTAAAATATTTGTTGTTTACACCTAGTGCTAACAACACTGAAGGTATGATGGTCTACAGTACAAAGTGTTATAACCATTTAATCTATCTGGGTCAAACCCCTTCGTCTGCAAGCGTCAACAAATCATGCGTCGGAGACCCCTTACAATGGATCCTTCTGTAATTCCCCTCATTCTGGCCACACGAAAAAGAAAAAAAGGAAAAAGTACACTCGCGGTCAGAAATTGTCCCGATCCCCAGGCAAGATGAATCGCAAACAGTCTAGCTTTGAAGGTTCGAACAAAGGTGCGTCTCCCTACAACACACACTTGTTTGAAACATTATGGGTCGGTAGTTGCGATTCATCGTGTCAAGGGATCAGGACACAATTTCTGACCGAGAGTCTACAAGCTTTAATAATAATAATAACAATAATAATGATAATGATAAAAGTACTACTACTGCTGCTACTAATACTACTACTATTACTACTACTACAACTACTACTAATAATAACAACAATAACAATCATATTAAATAAAAGCAGAAAATGGGTATGAAAATATTTATGATGAAAACGAACATTTTGTGGAAACAGAATAAGTGTGCTGGTGGATGGGTGTGTGCATGTGTGTGTGGGAGGGTAGGTGGGTTGGTGTGTGCATATGTGGGTGTGGCAGGGTAGGTGGGTGGGTGTGTGCATGTGTGGGTGGCAGGGTATAATAATAATAATAATAATAATAATAAAAGGTTTATTTGATACATGCAGCCAAGGGCTGAAAATATACATTATAAAATGGTGATGGAAATGGGTGATACTTATAGGTACATATAGATGAATGAACAGACATACACAAATACATTCTCACACATACACACATAATATTCATTCACACACAGACGTACACAATTACAATCACGCATATTCACTCACACATGGACATATATTATAGTACATATATTTAAATTTAAATGTGCCTTTGGTTTATCAAGGAGACTATAGAGGGGATGGGGCTATTTTTATATCTATCTGTCCTAGCTCTGATGGGTTTGAGTAAGTTATAGTGACGGACGTGGCGGGGTTTGGGAATGGTGGGTGGGAGGAGGTCTCGATGGCGTGGGTGGATTAGCAACTGTTTGCTAAAGTCCCAGAGGAGCTGCTGGTGTCTGGTGACAAGAGGTGGTAATCTGAGGGTATCCAGGGCTTGTTGGTAGGTGTTGTATGCCGTTCCCAGAATGACTCGACATGCCCTCTTTTGTACCCTCTCCAGCTGCTGCCTCTGTGTTTGGTTGATGGATGAAGACCAGGCGGGGGAGGCGTACGTCAGCTTGGGGATGATGAAGGTGTTGTAGATTGCTACTAACTCCTTTTGTGGTGTGGCTAGGGACTTCAGCCGCCTTATTAGATACAGGCGGTATGTTGCTGACTGGATGATGGTGCTGATGTGACTTTTCCAGTTCAGTTTTTCATCCAGCATGACACCTAATAACTTGGTGGTGTCCACTACTTGTACTTGGTGCTGTCCTAGTGTTATCACTGGTGGTGGTGGTGGTGTGGTAGCCGTGTGAAATTGCATCACTACTGTCTTGCCATGGTTGATGGAGACGTTGTTGTTGTTGGTCCACGTTTGAAGGTTGGTCAGGTGTTGTTGCAAGAGGTGGTAGTCAGGAGACAAGTTGTTAATTACTGTCCCAACGGTTGAATCATCCACATATTTCCAGCGAAAGATTGTATCGGTTAAGGCGTCATTGATTAGGATGAGGAAGCACAAAGGTCCCATCCTAGTCCCCTGGGGCACACCACGCGAGAGATGTTGGTGCTCGGATACTGCACCCTGGTGACGCACTGCCTGACGTCTGTCACACAGAAAGTTTGCCAGCCATGCCACTAGACTGGGCTCCACTCCGATGTCAAGAGCTTTCCTTAGTATTACGTTATGGTCTACTAAATCAAAAGCCTTTCTGAAATCTATGAATGCAAGGGCAACTGAGGTCTTTCTTTTTTCTAGGTTACTGTATATAAAGTCTAGCAGGCTTATGAGACAATGGGTGGTTGATGATGACTTCATATTTCCAAATTGTTGGGGGTCAATTACATTTGAGATGTTGGCTGAAACCCAGTCGAACACAAAGCTTTCACATAACAGGCTTGGGAGGGGGGTTATGGCAATGGGTCTTAATTGATCAAGTGACTGGGGTTTTGAAACTTTTGGTATTGGAGTAACATAAGCTGTCTTCCAATCCTGTGGGCATTTACTCTGACTAAGTGATGCATTAATTATTGAACAATGGGGTTTTGCAAGCTCAACAGCAAACTCACGGTACAATTTAACGGGAAGGTCAATAGGGGTAGTGGAGCGTTTGAGCTTAAAGCTTAAGAGCTTATAGTAGACCTCGTGCTCATTAACGCGTGGGGGAGGGATGGAGGGTAGGTAGGCTGGTAATTGGGCTGAGTCCAGTCTGGGCAGGGTTTGACAGATCCTGGCGAAATGGTCATTGATGAGATTAGCTGCTTCCTGGCTGGTATGTCCGTCAACACAGGGAATAGAAGGTGACTTTTTCCCCATCCCACACAGGTCCTTTAATTTGTTGTACCACTGACTGATGTTGGTTTGTTTCAGGTGGTGAATTTTTGTTGGATAGTACAACTTTTTGGCAGCTTTAATTTCTCTGATGACCTTGTTGCGTAGCGTGTTATACCTCCTCCTGTCATCGTAGAACGCCTTGTTGCGCTGCTCCATCAGCCTCTTAATCCGTGGTGTTATCCATGGTAGGTCAGCAGGGTGATTCCTAACCTCCTTAGTAGGAAAGAAGTGGTAGTAGGCCTGAGTGATGGTAGTTTGATAATTCTCCCACTTCCTGTCAACGTCACTAACAGTTAGTACCTCAGTCCACGGGTACTGTATCAGCCACTGTCCAAACTGTCTGATAGCAGAGTCTGGTGTTGGTCTACATATCTTGGTGGTATGGTTATCTTGGTGGTGGGAGGTGGTAGTGGCAGGGGCCCAAAACACAGAGAGGTGGTTGCTTCTTCCCACCGGTGGAAGTGGTTGAGGTGGTAGGTACTGTCTGTCAGGTCAGTGATGATGAGGTCTAGGGTGTTTTGTTCGTGGGTGGGAAAGTTAACAATCTGGGTGATGTTCAGTTGATCTTCTATTTCTTTGGTATCTAGTTGGTTGAAGTCACCACATATAACCATTTTGGAAGATTGATATCTTGCTCGTAGGGTGTCACAGGTGTTGATGATGTGGTCGACGAGCAGGGCATGGGTGGGTGCACGTGGGGGATGATACACCAAACCACAAATGATGGAGGCAGTGTGGCGAGGGTGACATGGAGGTGTTAATCTTACCCACATGACCTCAAGTTCCCTGGGGGTTTCAACGTTCAGGCGCTCGGCTTTGTATTTGTTGCGTGCAAACATCACAACTCCACCTCCTCGTTTTTCTGTTCTAAGACAGTGGAATAGGTCGTAATTTACAATGCCACACAACTCTGGTATAACTTGCCAGGCTTCTGTCGGTTTTTTCCCTGTCTGCGACTTCTATTGTGAAATAGGCCAATAGTTTTCAGGTGACCTATTACGGCAGGTGGTGGGTAGCCAGCTCCTCGTTTGAGAGAGTATAGTGCTGGCAGGGAGTAACGGATTATCTTCAAGTCGTTGTGTTGGTTGGTTGACAGATTGTTGGGCCTCATTTTGATTGTTTGGTATTCTTCTTAGTGTGCGGCACTTGGTAGATGAAGGTAGATGAGGGGTGAGGGGTCAACAAGCTGACCCTGGCTGCCCAGACGAGCGCCGTTTCACACGTCCGACCTCGGTGACCTCGGACGGGTGTGGGTAGATGGATGGGTGTGTGCATGTGTGGGTGTGGCAGGGTAGGTGGGTGGGTGTGTGCATGTGTGTGTGGCAGGGTAGATGGATGGGTGTGTGCATGTGTGGGTGTGGCAGGGTAGGTGGGTGGGTGTGTGCATGTGTGTGTGGCAGGGTAGGTGAGTTGGTGTGTGGCAGGGTAGGTGGGTGGGTGTGTGCATGGGTGGGTGGGTGTATGCGTGTGTGTGTGTGTGTGGTGTGCTCAGCATATATCTCTCCTCTGACATGCTATGCATTACCCTTCGTGTTTGCACCACCGACTTTCATTATTTGTTAAATTCCTACATTATTTAGCATTATTTCAGCCCTAGCGACACCTGTCGGTGCGCAAGTAAAACAGGAGTGTTCAATATTATTAAATATGCATTTTTAATACATTTCAGCTAATTAATTTAGTTATTTAATTAATTTAATTATTATTGATTTTCAGGAAAAAAAACGGCTCTTTTATCAAATTAATTACTATAAATGACTAATATAAATAAAAAATAAACATTTTAAAGTTAAATAGCATTATGTTTTGTAATTAGAAATAAATTTTAATTAATTAATTTAATTATTTTTAATATTTTATTCTTTAAAAACGGCTTTTTTTTTACCAAATTAATTAATAAAAACGACTAATATAAATAAAATATATTGAATTTTAATGAATTTTGCATCTCTAAAAAAATGTAAATAACAATTAATTAATTATAAAAGCAAATAAACATACAAAAATAAATAAAATAATTTTAAAAAATCACAAAAAAAATCACATTATCTTTTTTTATTTAATTCTTCATATTTCTAAAATATAAAATGAATTATTTGTGACCCATCGGTCAATTTGAGTATTCAGATTTGTTTTAAATTAAATAAAAACAAATTTAAATTTTATTTTTAGATAATATCTGAATCGCATCAAATTGTTCATCTTGCACGACGTGAACGTTGGCCACAGGGCATGACACACCCCCTCTACCCAGCTATTACTATAAAGACCCCCTTAATTAGTAGCTAAACCCCCCTCCAATCAATTATTTGAATAATAATATAGTTTTGCAATACCAAATGAGTGTAGGTGCCACATAATGCACTACATGAGCATTGTGAAAAAAATCGGAAAAAAAATAAAAACCGATTTCAAGAATAACAAACAAAAGAGTAAATATGGCAAACCTAATTACTTAATATTCTTAACATTAAAATCATAAACTCATATATACAAACTCAGACACTTAAATAACCTACTATTTCTTCAGAAAATAAAATCCTAAGCTTATATGTACAAATCCATAACCAGCATTTAAAAAAAATTATTTAAAATATTAATAATATTTAATTTCAATTTCTTACTACCTTTCTTAGACAAATGCAATCCATCATACTTAAAATCATTCCTATCTTCCAATATAAATGTCTCACTTAAATCTAAGAAATACAAATTATTTTTCTTGGACTCAATCAATTTCCTCAATTCCTCATTCAATTTCACTACACTTCTAGCTCTTTTAGCTTTCAAATTCTCACTCAACCTACTATCTTCCTGATGACAGGGGCGACAAAGCACACTATTGACCACAATCTTGCAATGCCTGCACCTCCTGGCCAACCCCCCCCACCAAATTAGCCATCCTTTTGGCCAGCAATTTGGGTGCCATTCCCTATTCAATTAAAATGAATTGAGTGCTACTTCAATTGGTCCTTGGCCAAACATGAAGCAAGGACAGTTCCTCCCCAGCCTCTTCCGCTTGCAATTGCACTGGGCTCTCCGAAGGAACAAATAATTGGTCCCAACGTGGATGTTGGCAGCCAGTGTCAAAGGAACAGAGCAAAATAGCTCAACCAACAAATACACTGAACTGCTCCGAGCCCCAGGCATGCAGATGGTCAAGATGTCTTTGTCTTGAACCCCTATATGCAAATAAATTAATTATTTTTATGATAATGATAAATATAAATAAACTCAAATAATAATTTATTATGTATAATAATTTTTATTTTTTAAATTATTTCTAAAATTATCATTTCAATTAAAAAATAGTTGTGAAAAAATTAACTAATTATTGACTTTATATAGTTAAAGAATAAATTTATTTCATTTTTTGCTACATATTAAATTTTATTTGTTTAAACATTATTTTAAAAATACTTTTTAAATTAATTTTAGTTATGCATTGTAATTATATTTTATTCATATATGTGCATTTGTACAAACGAACCTTTAACAATAGAATCACCAACAACCAGCTTTCAGTGCTGCCCACTGCTCAAAACCCCCCTGACTCTCTCCAATGCCCTACTGTGACCCCCCCTCTTACCATACTTCCACCTCTGATCCTTGTGATCCTCCACCAAAGTGTCATGTCCAGTCGCCAAAAGAATTTTTTTGCAATCTAAATTAGTTGTAAATATTAAAAATTCAATTGCAAATAAAAAATTGTCCATGTCCTTGAGCCATTTCCGATTGAGCCAATGGTAGGGCTGGTATCTGGCATAAATTCGCAAAGCCTTTGCATCAGTTTCGAGCAAAATCTTCAAGGCAGTGGTCTCATCATTGAAGTATTCTAGGCAAAATAAAAAATTAAAAGCTTACTTGCTTTGCACCAAAGAAAAAGGTGCTCCGTAGAAAAGAAAGGCTTGTTGCGGAATAGAAGATGCTTGTCCAAGTAGTAAAATGAAGAAAGCTTGGCAAAATTGGATGAAGAATTAATGTGATAAGAAAAAATCATCATGATAAAATAAAAAAAAACAAAAAATCACAATTTTTTTTTCAAATTTTGTATTAATTATTGATTCAGGGATGAAATGATTATTGAAGACAATTTGCAAAAATTGCACAAAAATTCAAATTCTTCATATCAAAAAATAAAAAATGACTTCAAAAAAGTATGTTTATGGTGGAATGCTAGCAAAGCATTATGAAGACATTGTCAACTTTTTGAAAAATAAAGTGTATTCTGAAGAAATTGAAAATATGAAGAAAAATAAAGGCAAACAAATGTGGAATTGGAGAGACACCTGTTCTAAATTTGAACTAAAAGGTGATCTTCTTTGGTACAAAAATTTTGTAAATAATGGGAAAAAATCAAATCAAGAAAAGGAATATGAAACTAAAAATTTGGATGAAGAAATGAGGCAAGTACTAAAAGTAGGAGAAGTTGAAGAGGCCATTGCCAAAGTGCATCATGACATTTGTCATTTGGGCCAAAATCAAACTCAAATAGCTGTAGTGAAAAGATTTTATTGGAAAAAAATCAAAGAAGATGTGGCCCATTATGTCAAAACCTGCCACACTTGCCAACTCAATCAACCATTCAAAGACCAGCCTGCTGTCCTCAGACCAGTCCCACCACCTCGCACAGCCTTTGCAATGTGGTCAATGGATTTGACAACCATCAAGAAAACCAAGGAAGGCTTCATACACATATTAGTCATTGTTGACTATTTAACAAAATGGGTTGAAGCCTTTCCTTTGATGTGCAAAGAAGGAAAGGAAGTTCTCAAGTGCTATGAAAATAATATTTGTTATAGATTCGGATTTCCTAAAGTTTTAATAACTGACAATGGAACCGAATTTTGTAACAAACAACTGGACAAATTTTGTGAAGATAACCACATTGCACATAGAGTGGCAACTAGTGACAACTCCTTACCATCCTCAAAGCAATGGTTTGGTGGAAGTCACAAACAAGGCTGTGAAACAAGGACTGAGAAAGCTCAAAGCTATCAAGAAAGAAATTAATGAAAAATTGAAGGAGAGTGAAAACTGGACTGAAGATTTGGGCAAAGTGCTTTTTTCTGTGAGAACAAGAAAAAGAAAAGCCACCAAATTTTCAGCTTTTGAATTGGTGTATGGACGCAATCCCAGATTGGCCATTGATAATGAGTTGAGCAAGAAAGCAAAAGGGAAAAATGAAGAAAATGAGAAAGAAGGAAAGGAAAATGAGCAAAAAGAGGAAAAAATGTAAGAAGAAAGTGAAAATGAAAGTGAAAATAGTGATGAAGAAGAGGAAAAAGAAAGTCAAATAAAAATGGATGAAATGAAAGAAAAAATGAAACATTTGGAAAAAGTGGCCAGAAACAATATCAAGGAAGAGCAGAAAGTGCAAAAAAAATATTTTGATATCAGACATGCCCCAAGTGCCTTTTTCAAAGTTGGTGATATTGTGCTTGTTCAAAATTCGAGAAAAAGAACAAGACAAGGATCTGGCAAGGAGCCAAATTTCACTGGTCCATACAAAATCACCAGAATTAAAAGGCAAACCAGTGCCAAAGTAGTGCCAGTGGATCAAGACAAAAACAAGCCCATTCGTGGCACTGTGAGTTTTGCAAGATTGAAGCATTATGGAAATATAATTGAAAATAAAGAAAATGAAAAGAAAATGGAAAGTGATAATAATGATGAAGAAGAAGAAGAAAGTGAATGCAGTCTTAAGAAAAAAAGAAAAAATGATGGAATTGAATGTGTGAAACAAGTTGAGGCAACTGAAAATATCAAATTCAATTTGCCTGATAAAGAGTGGATGGAAGAAAGTTGCAAAATTTTGCAAATAAATGGAATTATTAATGATTCCAAAATTTGCAAAACACCAATTGGTGAATTTGAACGCAAGAAAGGCCCAAAAAAAACAGAAGATTAAAAAAATGGTTGGAGATGGAAATTGTCTGTTTCGTTCTTTGTGTTTTGCTGTGACTGGAAGTCAAAAGTCACACAAATAAGTTCGAACAGCTATTGTGGACTTTATGAAAAGAAATGAAGACCCAAATTTGGTGAAAATGATGGACAATTGCAATAGTGTGGAAGAATATTTGAAAAAAAGTAAAATGGAGGAAGATAAAACTTGGGGCACTGATATTGAAATAATTGTTTTTGCACGAATGATGAATTGTGTAGTCTATTTGTGGGAAATCAATAAAAAAAACTGGCTAACCATGTCTCATAAAGCATTGGAAGTCATAGATGAAGCAATGAAGACTATTTTTTTGGTTGGTGGTAGTGGGCACTTTGATATTGTTTTGGACCCTAGGACTTAGAATTGTTGTTGTCTTTGTGTTCTTTTTGTGCAGAAGCTCAAAATGGGCATTGTAGTATGCCATTAAGACACTCTGACTCAACCCAAACACACACATTGCACACAACAAACATAGTTGTTGTCATTGTGTTCTTTTTGTGCAGAAGCTCGAAATGGGCATTGTAGTATGCCACTAAGACACTTTAACTCAACTCACACTCACAAAAACTCTGACAAGCATGTACATGGCTATGGATTATTATTAAAATGCTGGTTATGGATTTGTACATATAAGCTTAGGATTTTATTTTCTTAAGAAATAGTAGGTTACTTAAGTGTCTGAGTTTGTATATATGAGTTTATGATTTTAATGTTAAGAATAATAAGTAATTAGGTTTGCCATATTTGCTCTTTTGTTTGTTATTCTTGAAATCGGTTTTTATTTTTTTTCCGATTTTTTTCACAATGCTCATGTAGTGCATTATGTGGCACCTACACTCATTTGGTATTGCAAAACTATATTATTATTCAAATAATTGATTGGAGGGGGGTTTAGCTACTAATTAAGGGGGTCTTTATAGTAATAGCTGGGTAGAGGGGGTGTGTCATGCCCTGTGGCCAACGTTCACGTCGTGCAAGATGAACAATTTGATGCGATTCAGATATTATCTAAAAATATATATATATATTTTTTTTTATTTAAAACAAATCTGAGTACTCAAATTGACCGATGGGTCACAAATAATTCATTTTATATTTTAGAAATATGAAGAATTAAATAAAAAAAGATAATGTGATTTTTTTTTGTGATTTTTAAAAATTATTTTATTTATTTTTGTATGTTTATTTGCTTTTATAATTAATTAATTGTTATTTACATTTTTTTAGAGATAAAAAATTCATTGAAATTCAATATATTTTATTTATATTAGCCGTTTTTATTAATTAATTTAGTAAAAAAAAAACGTTTTTATAGAATAAAATATTAAAAATAATTAAATTAATTAATTAAAATTTATTTTTAATTGCAAAATATAATGATATTTAACTTTAAAATGTTTATTTTTTATTTATATTAGTCGTTTATATTAATTAATTTGGTAAAAATGCCGTTTTTAAAGAATTAATTAATAAAATATTAAAAATAATTAAATTACTTAATTAAAATTTATTTTTAATTACAAAACATAATACTATTTAACTTTAAAATGTTTATTTTTTATTTATATTAGTCATTTATAGTAATTAATTTGATAAAAAGAGCCGTTTTTTTCCTGAAAATCAATAATAATTAAATTAATTAAATAATTAAATTAATTAGCTGAAATGTATTAAAAATGCATATTTAATAATATTGAACACTCCTGTTTTACTTGCGCACCGACAGGTGTCGCTATAATCGCTTTTTCTCTCTCGTCCTGGAATCTGCATGGTCCTGCGTTTTGCATAATACACCGGTTCACATTAGCCCGTTTGGACGGATTCGTCATCCGCTAATGAAGTCACGAAACGTACGAAGGTAGGGCTACAGAGGAGATAAACTCAGTTTGTTTTGATTTGCATCACGGAGTCGTTTGTTTACAACAAAAAGCAAGCATGACTTCTGTTTTTTTATATGAAATTGCTCCACAAAAGTGCCATTTGCTCCAAGGTTGCATATGACTTAAATCCACCTATCATGAAAGGTATCATAAACTAAAACATGCTCAATGACGCCCAGTTGGTTAATATGAAAGAGATGTCCGCTATCCCCCCTCAAGCTTCTTGCAAATTCATGTATAGGCCCAGCATGAAGTTGTAATTATGGCATGAATCAATATACTTTAGGCTTAGAAAGGTATGATATCCTAGTTGACTTTTGCATCGTTATCTATTAGAAGTTAGAACATAAACTCATAGAATCCAGTGTTGATTGGTGAATCGTATAAGCCAAAGATAACCAAACAACCTAACCTAACTTTACCTGGGTATCTAAGTACGAATATTAATTAAGGTGTTAAGGTATTATTATTCTCTGTTTTTATATGTTGAAATTATTTTTGAAAGGCTGCCAGTATATTTTGACGTTGTTTTACCCCAAAAGGCTCCACACAAACAGAGCAATGCTTATATCAATGTCAAATGTAGATGAGTGTAAAAGGATTTGTCCATGAACAGGACAAAATTGTTAAATTTAACCATTACTACTTTGGCTTGTCAGCTCCAAGTACAAAGGTGTGTGTTTTGTTTACAACTAGGCTATGTGGTGGTGCTGTACTTTCAGTACCAATGAACAATATTTTTATCCTTGCATAAATTGATGTACCTTTAACAAGTACAGCCTAATAATTATAATATAAGAATAAATTTACACCTATATTTGTGCAAAAATACTTCAATTTGATATTTTAATGATATGATGAAAAGTCAACAACATTATACACGGACAACACTGCCGCCGTCCTTTCGTAAAAGATGACTTAAGTTCATCTTTTCCGTTCTGTTCCATTCAATGACAGCCGTCTTGCCCGGGATGGTAGACGGGCCCCAGTTCATACTGGACGGGCTCATACATGGCCGTTCATGACGTCATTGACGGATGTCGGATCCGTCCAAACGGGCTAATTTTAACCAGGCATTAGACTCGTTATTGACGTAGTTTTTTTTTATTATTATTGCGCCGTTGCGTCAATCAACAGATAGACAACAAAACATAAGGGTAGGCGGGACCCATGAAAATCCAATGACTACACACACACATCACGAAAACATAACAGAATGAAACACGAGAATTCAGGCAAATATTTACATTATGACCTACTTAAATCCACCAAAACGAAGGTGGCGTACAAAAAGCTCCTGTAAAACATGGTGGTTCAGCAGGTGTTGACAAACCACATCAAGCGGCAGGCTATGGGGCAGCAAGTGTCGGACAGTTGGGCATGCCAGAAAATAGTGTTCTATAGTGTTAACACGAGGCGCTCGACACAAGCAAAGCTCAGTGAAGGGAGGCTCAACCTGCATTCCAGCAACCTGTGCCTCCGAATCGTGAGACCCTGACGACGGTAGGAATATTTGTGACGGCAGACAGACTCGTAATGGGTGATGGAGATGCTGAAGTACCTCTCTGCATCCATGAGTCACTGTACACTGCGACGTACAGGGAGGAGAGCGGTGGAGCGGACACTAGAGAGGTAACATGTCATGGAGAGAGGACGTCCAACACCACGAGGAGGCAGACGGCAGGCTTCCTTCGTGAGTCTGTCAACTGTAACATTGTGACGTAAACCTACAAGTTAAGATGACGTGATAAGGCATAAAACGTCTGAATCTACTGAACAACAGTAGTGTGTGTGAGCTGAACACTGGAGAGGGAATTATGGGCAGGTTTGGAGTCACAAAAGATGGCAGCATTCACTCCACGTTGACAAACAAGACTAACAGCATCAAGAATAGCATACAGTTCACACAATGTTGAGCTAGAGTGGTTACAGAGACGACGGCCAACCCAGCCCCCTGGAGGTGACTCCATGTCAGGTGAGAAAACGGCACAACCTGCTGTACCATCCACTTGCAATGAGCCATCAGTGTAGAGGCAGTATGGGTCTGTGATGGAGGACGTCATTGTTTCTATGTGTTTCAGAGCCAACTGCCGCTGTAAAGAAGGCAGATCCGACTTAGAAGTAGGTGTGAAGCTCACATCAGATGTTGGTAGAATCTACGGAGGGGGGCCCTGGCGGGACGTCTGCAACCATTATATCTATATTAAGACCACGGAGCATAGAGGAAACAGACCTTATAAGAGCACACCCAGCAGGCAGTATGGGAGGGACGGGAGAGATTAGTCGAAGAAAAGTCCTAACTAACTGAGAGTAAAGGGGTGAAAGACATGGGAAATGGAGGCACTTGACAGTGAAGCAAGTAATATTAGAGTAAGTTCTCTCGAGTAATGGGGGAAGACGCAACTCACGCTGCATATTCACTATCCAGGGGCCGGATCCAAGAAACTTAACAACGTCGGTAACTCGAGTTAGCGACGTCGGCCACTACCGACGCGATCCAAGAAGCAAAATGATGACGTCACGGGCGCGTTAGCGACGTCGTTAATAACAACACCTCGGGAGGTGTAGTAAAAGCTGGTAGAAGTTAACGATGCACCATATGGGCTCAGATATCATCATATTTAGTGAATATTTCTCATTGATTACAGTGGAAATTGATATCAATATATATTTAAAGACGGCAAGATGTAAACAAAGTGCCGTTAAACACGCAAAAAGCATGCTAGACAACATTTCAAGTACTGCTTGTACTGTACATCGGTGACTGGTCTCACACTGCCAGTCAGCGGACTGAGGCTACTTCACCATGGACTACGTGTTGGCTGACATGGCAGCAAGGGCTCTAAGGAGAGAGAGATGCTTTCGAGACCGTCTGGACCCTCTAGCTCTCAATGACAACGAGCTGATAAGGCACTACCACTTTCCTCGGCATGAGCTGACGCAGCTCATTGATGAGTTCTCACCCCTGCTGAGGAGAAGAACAAGGCGAGGAAATCCCATACTGCCACATACCCACCTATTGATTGCCTTGAGAGTGTATGCCAGTGGCTCCTTTCACCATGTTAATTGGAGACACAAGAGGTGAGTAAAATATAATGCGTTTTATTTTATTTTCTTTTTAGTTTTAAAAGTTAGGCTAGTGGTTACTCCTCCCTAATTTACTGTAGCCTATCTATAGATATCTTCTCAATGTATTATCCTCAGATTTCCTTAACATAATTTATGTATATATCAAATCAAGTAAAAAATATTAATATATATATATATACTGTACTGTATATGAAATATATACCTTAATTAAGTATAACCAATAAAATATTTTTTTTTATTCTAAATACTGTATTTCAATTTGTCCATTATACTAAGATTTATTTAGACTTGATGCTCAAAGATGCATTGTTTGTGCCATACCTTTTCAAGGATAAAGAATATCAGCAATTTATATAAGCAAGTACCATATAAGATAAGCATATCATATCATAATAAAGGTCTTGAAACACATGAGAAAAATTGATTGAATACAAAATGGCTCTATTGTACTTTGTAACCTGTTTTCATTATTGCTTATCTTGTCATTAATAACTGTAAGCATGATGCAGTATGTTTTCTGATACAGTTTGTCCTAATAGTGGCCAAAGTAACAGGAGCTGCATATATACAGTGCTGTATCATACTGTACTTTTTGCATAAATAAAATCTTTTGTGAACAATGTTTGGACTACATAAACAACCCACTATAATATTTAAATTTCTTCACTACTCTATTACAATTAAATATTGTACATGGTTTTCTAGGCAGCATAGGGTTGCAGTCAAGTAATTTTAACACAAATTGTATTATTACAGTTTAAAAACCTAGCCAAGCAATACTATAATATTTTTTCTCATGCAACACATGCAACAAATATACATATTGAATAAATAATGATTATTTCAGGTCCAACACAAGCAAGCATCAGCACAATATTCACCAGAATAACAAACATCATGAGTACCAAGGCTGCTGAGGAAATTAATATGCCATCAACACCACAACAGTTGTAAACATCAGCCCAAGCCTTCAGCAGGGTCACCAACTTCCCACGAGTAATTGAAGCTATATATGGTAAGCTTCATAGTTTTATTGATGAAATCCATAATGCTAGTTGTTTTCCTTGTTGTTAGAACCCAATCATATAGAGACATGCTTCATAATAAATGATCAGTCTCCCCCCACCAACATTGTTGTGATTCTTGGCTCTACAACATACAAGGTGTAAGAGAGGTAACAGTTTTTTACCCTCAATATTAACTTCAACCTTGCCTTGTGTACTTTCCTCTTGAGGAATTATATTGGTTTGGCTTATATAATGCTGTACCTGTATACAGTCCTGTATATACTATGTCATTCCTTTGTTTAGAGTATGAGGCAGACAGATAAAATTGATCCTATTGTTACACAATATATTAATGTTTATGCTATGTATGCAGGTACACACGTTGCCATCAAGGCTCCAAGTATTGATGAGGCCATGTACTGTACGTCAATAGAAAAAGATTAAATTAACTAAACTTTCAAGTTGTTTGTGATGGAAATGGCTTGATCATCAATTATTCTGCCAGATTTCCAGGTACTGTACTGTATTTCATGTACCTAGATTTAAATAATGTGTGTAAATAAGAAATTTTGTGTAAGATACTGTTTAGTATATGGTCTATAATATTGCATACCCTTGTATATGAAAAATGTCCCAAAACCTGCATGGTTATATCTCTTTAAAAATCAAGTTTGATATAAAAAGTCTTCCCATTGACACTAGGGTTGCCAAGTGTATTAAAACATTATATATATGTGAGGGCTTCTTGGCATAACATTTGAAGTAGAACCACATGCTTTAATACATGTGTCACTTTGCAGGATCCACTCATGATGCCTACATTTGAAGGAACAGCAACTTGAGGCAACACTTTAGTAGAGGCACTTTGGGGACTACTTACTCCTAGGTTGGTATCAGGAGATGTTTTAACAAGTGTACAGTTCTAAGGCTGTATGATATACATATTCCTCCCAGATGAGTTTGTGTTTGGTTATATATGTATGTACAGTATGTATAAATAGTTCATCTTTCTGGTAACAATGTCTTGCAGGTGACAGTGGGTACCCATTGGAGCCTTTTCTCATGACCCCAGTCACCAATCCCACAAATGAGGCAGAAGAACTCTACTACAGGGCCCTTGTAAGAACAAGGGTCATTGTGGAGCTGACCTTAGGAGTTGTGAAAAATCGCTTCAGGTTAGGAAGTGACTTTTTAATATCCCTTCGGTTTCAACAAATCACAAGCAAACTCTATATATAGTTATAATTTGCTCCCTCTCCAAACCTCAATTCTAATTTCATAAGAGTTTCCAATCAATGGCAAGGTTTCTAAATCTTTTGACTTTATAATGAAATGAAAATTTCACCTTTATTAATGTATTTCATATGATTACTTTTTGTTCACATTGGTCCATAAAATCCACTGTTACATTTTCCTTTTATATCCCTCTAATAAATGGTATCTAACAGATGTATTCATCGGTTTGGTGGAAAATTACAGTACACTCCTTTGAGATCTGCAAAGATTGTAAGTGCTTGTCTCCTGCTGCACAACCGGTGTGTCAGTAGGAGTATTCCTGATCCTAACAATGTAAGTATACACTGTGGCTTAGTATATATTGTAGCATTAACTTACCTTACTGTGCTACTCTATAAGTACAATGAAACACCAGTAATTACTTCAATTACAGTAATTATTATAATACTGTACAATGCAATCTCTGCAATTGCACTGCTTCAACCCTGAAGTTTGTCTTAATATATCAATGTTTTTCAGTGATTTCTAAAATCCCTTAATACCTTCATTTTACAGCATCTACCAGAAGATGACATGCCTATTGAGGTCCATGTAGTTGGAGCTGGTGATCGTGGTGGCACGGGTAGACAGACACGTGACGAGATCATACCGGAGTTTTATGGTCGAAAGGGGGTTTAAAAAAATAAAATTATGTCTTGGTTACTAGTGTATTTATTTACCAACTTACTATGTCTGTGTCTGTTGGTGTTTTGCTATATGTTTTTTAATGTGGCATGTGACAATGTTTGGTAACATTGGTACAGTATTGGCATGCAGAATCACCAAACTATATATATACTGTATATCTATTTCCTAAGTTGGTGTTATCGGTTATATTTACATTACGATTACATGGTTTTTCCAATGGGATCTTAGAATGTTTATTGTGTTGCTGGAATGTGTGACTGTATGCAGTTCAGTGTTATTTACAGTATGCTCCTAACTTAGCTAGGAGCATGCTATTACTGTCTTCCCTACCATGACAACACTGTATGCTCCTAGCCAAATTAGTAGCATACTGTATGCAACACATCCTGATCCAAAGTTATTTTCCTTATTTCTCAATAAACACTCTTACATTAGAAGCCAGCACTATAATGGCTTCAGCTGCTTGTCTCTGTGCTGCTGCACTTTCTGTAATAGCAGCTGTGGCTTCCTGCTGACTCCATCATCACTTCTAGGATGTCCCTAATGTCCTCTTGTGCATGGAGGAAGTGTGGCAACAATACGTATTCTGCTGTGTGTTCAGAATAAACAATGTTAATAAATGATCTTCAGGGAATGGATCATGGATTCACCACTATAAGCACTGACAGGAGGTGGGAACAGGATTAGAATATTGGGTATTAGTTAGATGGCAGAGCACAGAGTGCTACGAAAATAGAACACAGTACACTACTGTAAATACAGTACTGTGTTATACATCATTGTTTTAAACAAAATACAAGTATGTTAATAATTAATGAAATGCTAAAACCAAGTACTGTATACTGAATGATTAATGTAATTACCATACAAAGAGTGCATAAAATCAATAAGCATTTCATAACCTTTTCATTATTTACATTTCGTATGACTCCAAAAACTATTTTCAGATACTAAATAAAAACTGTGGACGTACCTGCTGTGTTTGAAATGAAAAAGTCGAGTACACTCAGTAGAGCGATATGAAGACACTTGTTTTGACAGCTGCCAGCTGATCGCGGTTTTTAAACAAACGCGCCATGTCACACTCTTCGTGATTGGCTACGAGGTGTCCATGACGTCATTGATGACTCTAGCCAATCAGAGGCGTGTACCAGTTACCGCGCTCCTAACCAAGGATGAGAGACAGTAAGGATAGTTCACTGAGCACTTGTTTTACCCACAATGCACCGCACCATGCAGCCGTGACGTCACTGGAGACCCAAACACGGACGCACAGAGGAGTTTTGCCTTGGCTTTGCTTGTATCTCAGTGACTCCAGCTTTTTTCTCTATAAGAACAATGACAAGGTGTGCTGTTTACGGGTGCAATAGCAATAACAGGAGCAAGAAACAAGAAAATTGCCATTTTTATCGATTTCCAAGGACAAAATCAGTGTTAAAACAGTGGAATAATTCATGCTATCGGGCAGATAAACTAAACCCAGAGACTGCCAGAGTTTGCTCCCGTCATTTTAAGGCAGCAGATTACAAACAGAATTACAGCATCAAGAGGAAGCTCCTGAACAAGTCTCCACAGGCAACGAGATCATTGAAGGCTGATGCTGTACCTTCGCTGTTTCTCCCAAAACAGGAGGATGATTCAGGTAGGCAATATGGACTCATCTGTTACTGCCAATACTTTCGGTATAAAACTTATTGTGCAAAACTTACTAAATATCATCTTTCATTTGCAATTAGTAGGAGCTGACAAATATTTATTGATGGTGCTTGTTAACAGGTTAAAATAAGTCTTGTGCATAGATATGGGCTGCCCCTAATCTTTATTGAAAGTAAGGTTTATATGAGCCATACTATTGAAATGTGACAAGACAGCCAACCAGGTAAGATAGGCCAATTTTATGAAAGTTTTATAGGTTATTTGGTTTTATTGTACATTGTGTAGGGTTGGTTTATACTAACGTTAGGTGGCAGGTAGATTGGGACCATTTCTTAATATTTTCAGTTTTTATAAATGACTAGTTTGGTAGGGAGGTGGGAAACATATCCATACCAAAAGAGCAGAAAGGTTTTCCATCTTGATCATACAAATAAATTGCACGACCAGATTGTCTGATTTAATTAGTTTCCTTTTTGCAGAAAGTGCAAAACACCGTGGGTGCAGAGCTGAGGAAAAACAGAGGCGCCAGCTTTTGCAAGATTTGCTCAGTGTTTCTGGTAGGAAGAATTTTATGATTTTGTAAAATTGATTTTTATTAAAATTTTTACTGTCTTGCTGAAATATAACATCTCAATCAGTGAGTTACATATGGTATATAGGGTATATTATATATTCCTTTAGTTGAAAATATATATACAGTACAGTGAATATTTTCTGTATTCTCTGCAAGACAAGTTCTCTTTCACTCAACAGACATCAGTGAGTTACATATGGTATATATTATTATATATTCCTTTAGTTGAAAATATAGGTAAATTTACTGTTTCGGACAGAATAGGATTCTTTGGACAATGATATATTTTACTAGTGCTTTTTTATGTATTTTCAAAGATTTTGATATTCATTTCCGTCGCATTTTTTTTTCTTTTTTTTTTAGCCACACCTAACCTGACCTAACCTAATCTGGACCGCGGCACACTACGGGGACTTAACCGGGGCAGACTACCGGGACCTAACCAGGGCAGGCTACTGGGATCTAGCCAGGGCAGATTACTGGGAAAATAGAAATAGCCAACATGGATGGATGTAGAGCACAGTTTACACTTGAAATCTAATCCCGGTAGTCTGCCCCGGTAAGGTCCCGGTAGTCTGCCCTGGTTAGGTCCTGGTAGTCTGCCCCAGTTAGGTCCTGGTAGTGTGCCGCGGTCCAGATTAGGTTTGGCTAAAAAAAAAAAAAAAAAAAAAAAAAAAATTGCGACGGAAATGAATTTAAAAATCATTGAAAACACATAAAAAAACACTAGTAAAATATATTATTGTCCAAAGAATCCTATTCTGTCCAAAACAGTAAATTTACCAAAATGGATATACAGTACAGTGAATGTTTTCTGTATTCTCTTCAAGACAAGTTCTCTTTCACTCAACAGAGACAATCATCCTAAGAAGATTCAGCCCCTATTGAAACTGCTGTTGCTGGAGGAAATCAACAACCTGAACTTTATTGTTCCAGTAAGAGAAATGCTGATTCATTATTATCTTTCTTCATTTATAAATTCTACTCTAATTGTGTCATATTTTTAATTTACTAGTTATTTGAATTGCATTTAATCTAACTCTAGAATCATGAATTATACTGATCTGTCATAAATTATATGTATAATTATTTATATACATATATTTATCTATGATATTTTTTGATGGAGTATTTTACATTGCCCAGATTGCGGCATTGTCACTTCGGATTCCTCCGAGCAAGCCTTCATGCTGACTTCCTTCCCAACTCACCACCTTCGCCAAGATGTTTTGAAACCTTAGAAACCTTTGCTTAAGATATTGGGATAGGTGGCTCAGGGGTTTTAGTTTTATTGCATAACAACTCTAGCATGTACAGTTGGCCTGATGAATTCTTATACACCACTGTGACATCAAGGGTTCGTAACAACTAGAAAATGTAGTTAATTTCCTAACACCAAGCTTATCTAGTAATGTTATTTGGTTGATACTTAAATCAGTCAACAACATTAGAGAAAATTATCAAGGGTAGTACAGTATTTGGGAGCACTTACACAAGTACATTGGGGTGTAGAATAGGTTGATCTTGTCCTACAAACTTGTTAGAAATTCTAAAGTACAGTACAGTACTGTAGACAGTAGTGATAGACTAAGGACCTCTCATTACTTTCTCCATCCCACCTGGTATTGGGAAGGGTAAGTTAACATTATAGTAGTATATATTATACAGTATACTGTACTGTATTTGTCAAGAAATAGTCATTAATGATAGCTTTACAGGATGCTTTTTCTCTAGACCTTTGTGTTAAGTAACCTTTCACTTTACAGAATTGGCACCTGACTCTTATGAAGCTCCTACCCAAACCTCTGCTGTTGGAGAGACTCTATTAACACCAAGAGTTAGAAACAACTAAAGAAGGTAGCTCTGCTTCATCAGGTGGACATAATCTGGCAGTTTGTTGGTCCTGTTGTGGTTTCCTACATTCTGGGAATAATAATGTGTATGCCCTACAACAGCAGCTGTCTGAGGTGTCTCTAAAATTGGAGAAAGTAACAAAAATTAAAAGACAGTTAGAACTAAATTTGGAGGAACTACGAGCAAAGGAAGGAAGTTTAGAACAAAGATTAATAGAGCTTGTTGGAGAAAATGGTGACATCAATAAGAAATTGTTAAAACAAACCTTAGACAATGATATTCTGCTTAAGGAAAATACAGAGTACAAAAATTTGGTATTAGAGTACAACCTTGAAAAAGCAAAACAAACTTATGCCAATAAACCTATTATATCAGCATCTATGACTATATGTATCCTCACGGCCTTGTTATGCTTCTGTTTTGTTCTATGTGCTAGTTCCCCCTTTATTAGTCTGTTTCCTTATACCATCTGTGTAGTAAATGTCCTCTGAGGCCTGGTACTGTACTAGTTTAAGTATTGTTGGATTATGGTACTAAATCATATTCCAGTTGTGTGAACACTTTATGTGCTTGAATTTTTAAAAACTTCAGAGTTATCATTGCAAGGGAAGAATAGTTAGATGCAAATGAGCATGAGAGGGTAAGATGCAGAATATAAATAATGTCTGTAGCACTCAGTACATGGTTGAATGTCATACTTGATAATCATGGTTCCTGGCTTGTACAACAGCCTTAAAATGTACAGTTTATTATAGTAGTTGTATTTTTGTAGGAAGAACTGTTCCATGCTGACTTTTTACACTATAGGTGAGAGGTTACAGACTTTTGATTCATTCAGATTTGCTCACTTTTTATCACTCGCCTCTGTATTTAATACTGTACTTTAGAGTTCAAGGAAATAAATTACTCGTGTCTACTTTTATGTTCTTACCTATTTGTATTTCTGTACATCTTTGTTTCCTCTTCTTTTAATTAATTTCTTACTGTGACCTCTAATTGTAGGTATTCCCTGTTGACACAAGTTTTCTATATCCTTACTATTCCATACTACTGCAGCATATTCCAAGGTAGGCCTTATAAAGGATGTAATTATTTTCTTGACCATTTCTTCATCTATTTAAGTGAAGGCCACTCTCAAGTTTGCTAACAATGTATACATGTTTCTCACTTTTTCATTTATATAATCATCTGGTGTCAATTTCTTATTTATCGTTACCCCTAAATCTCTTTCTTTCTCTGCTTTATTTAATATTTTATTTCCAAGCTTGTACTGCCAATTTGGTCTTCTCTCACTTCTACCAAATTTAATAATAATTTGTTTAATATCTTCAGTTTCCAGAACTAAAGTAGTTAAAGGAAGTACATTAGTGTTTTGTACTTATGCCAAGATAACTCAAACACAAAAATGTATTGCACACTGGCAAAGTAAATAGTAATTAAGAGTAAACAGAAAAAATTAGCAAACTTCTCGGAATAGCAAAATGACTGCACAGACTACTAGATATACAAAACTACAGAAGGGCAACAGCCTGTAAAGAAACGTTCTTTTTCATGCAAGTAATGAAAGGTCACATTTGAAAGTAAATCATGTACAAAAAGAAGCGAAATTGTGGGTGAAGTTAGAGTTAATGTGGGGAGAAAGATGGGTGAGACATGATATGCATGTAATACAACATAAAGAAATATTAACGAATCTCTAGGAAATTCAGTCAATAATCCCAATTTTCTATGTTTGTGACTCATCTATATTTAATCATAATAAATTAATATCACGGGTTTTTGCTAGCTAGAATCGGCGTGAGCAAGCCTCTATCAGCTTGTAAATACAACAGTGCTATAGCCTTCAATATAGCATACACTAGTCTACTATTCATGAAAACTATATCCACAACTATCAATTAACTCTTTTAGAGAACACCACACACGTATGATGTATAAATCATGTATTAAAACCGAGAATAACGAGAGATTATTTAAGTTTGAACGAGATTCCTGCATGCGAGGGTCTCCAGTGAGCGTCATCACTTTGACGTCACGGAGCGCGTGACGTCACGGCTGAATTGATGACGTTTCACTGAACTATCCTTACTGTCTCTCATCCTTGCTCCTAACAACAGGCGGGCAGAGGCTTCTTGGATCAAGGCGAAGTTAACGACGCCTGCGTGTAGTTAGTTATTAACGACATCGGTATTAGCGACGCGTCGCTAAACAATCTCTTTGGATTCCACCCCTGGTCGACATGGGACAGCCGAGAATTATTCTCATTGCTCTATTCTGAATTTTTTCTAAAGTTTCCAGAGTAGCCCTAGGAAGTTGAATCGAAGCAGGGGAGAGGTAATCAACAACTGAACGGATAAAAGCAATATAGATGGTCCTGGCTACAGGGATGGAGATGCCCGAGAAGTTGTTAGATAGCCATTGAAGTGGTGTAAGTCGGCGCTGGAGACGACCCAACAAGTCCTGGACAATGGGATGGTCTTGAGGTCTGGCAGAGACAACCGGCCAAATATTGACTGTGCGCCCAGGTAGCGGTACTGGGAACACATGGGAATGACAGTCCCTCCAATGGTGAATACTGGCCGAGCTTGAGGAGGGCGGCAGGTGAAATTTCTGCTCTTATCTGGGGAGACAATAATGCCACAGTGAGAGGAGGCCACAGGGAAGGAGTCAAGAAACCACTGGAAGGTAGAATGAACACAGATATCATCGGCATAGCACGTAATTGTAGTTCCAGGAATATCAAGGAGAGAAGTGAGCAACCGATGCATCAGAATATTAAATAACAATGGGCTGAGATCATCCCCTAGAGGCGGACCAAGATGAAAACTGTGCAATGGACTGAGCGCACCACTGAAAAACACACGGGAGTTCGTGTTACTCAGGTAGCCCCGAATCTACTTTAGTAGATTACCCTTCATCCCAAAGTCAACCAGTTGATCTAAAATAACGTTTCTATTAGTAACATCATAGGTACTTCGAAGGTCATTAAAGGCCACAACACTGTCCCTGGAGAGGTGTTGCATGTGCAACTAAGGTTGTCTCTTTGTATCCTGTGCAAGAACTGTGAGATGTGTGTGGTGCATCTCTTAGCCGTATTTAGTCCGTTAATTGCTATGGTAGGATGAGTGATAACATTCCTTCAGCGGATAGCTGTATTTCCTGATTTTAACATACTGTACATGCGAGTAGTCACATCTACTATGCGCGTATAAAATATATATTTTAGAGAATTTATGGTAACAAACAAACATAACAATAAATATATATATACATGTTGCATACCATTGGAAAGAGTTTTAAATATCACATTTGATTGTAAAATTAATTATGACTGCCTTGGTCAGGCGCAACAGAGCAGGCATGCAAATGCAAATAAGTGATAGGTCAAGGGCAGGTCAGGTCAGAAGGTAAGGTGCTTTATTTTGACCTGATAGAGAATGGATTCCTACTTGGTACATTTAGGGGTTACTAATATAATCATGTGTATACATTTTAGGGGTTACTAATACAAACATGTGTCTGTACACTACAGTGCTCCTCCCCCTAGTGATGAGGATTTATTTATTTATTTATTTATTGATGCCATTAGGCATCTGGCAGCGCAACAGCAATGGTCATATACCGCCCAACATAAAATGGTCATCTACATCATTAATAAAATATGTACAAAGATTAAATAATTTTCACTACCTCGAAAGGGAGAAGCAGCATGAATAAAACCCACGTCTTCCAAAAAATCATATATTAATGAAATAACCTACTTAAGTTAGATATATAAAAGAATTGAAATATTAACGAAAGAAACATTAAACTTTAACTACCTAAAAATTAATAGCCATAAATACAATAAAATTCACAATTTGTGGAGAAGGCCAGCCTCCTCCCCATAGGAGAGGGTGTTCCCTCCCACACCACAAGCCTCCTCCTCGAGGACCTGAGAGAGACTATAAGAACCGTCACCCTCCTGGTACTCAGAGAGGTGCCTACGACGAAGGTCACCAAGGCTGAGACACTCAACAATAAGATGCCGCACTGTCAAAGGGACCAGACAATCATCACAGTAGGGAGGGTGAGCCCTCTCCATTAAAATGCCATGAGTCAATAATGTGTGGCCAATGCAGAGACGTACAAGAGCCGTCTCCCACCGGCGGGAAAGGCCACTGTAGCTCCACAAACCAAGACGCTGGCGGATGTCGCGGAGCTTGTTAGCCCCGACGGCGTCCCATATGTCCTGCCAGCAGGAACGAACGGTAGTATCTATGTAGGGTCGAAGGTCCACTGCAGGAACCTGTAAAGCAGGTGCAGGGGAAAACTTCTGGAAAATACCATGGAGCCACCCTGGGGACCCTCACAGGACAAATCTGGAAGTCATCAATGCCCATCTCCTCCATAGCCTTCCTGACCCGGAAGCCAAAGGGCCATGGTGTACGAGAATGTAAAAGGTAGTACTGAGACAAGACATCAGATGACACCGCCAAGCAGGGAAGGGAGTCAGGTAGTCGATGTAATCGATGCCAACAACGAACCATCAAGGACTGGCGATGAAGATCAAGAGGTGGCTCATCAGCGTCCACCAGGAGACTGGGGATTGGGGACGACCTGAAGGCTCCGGTCGCCAGACGTACTCCAGCATGATGAACAGGATCTAAAACTCTGAGACAGGCATCGGTGGTAGAAGAGTACACCTCACACCCATAGTCGAGTTTTGACCTAATAAGAACATGGTATAGGCAGAGGAGGGTGGCCTGATCAGCCCCCCAAGGATGTATGGCCCAGGACCCTCAACAGGTTAAGAGCCTTGAGGCAAGAGATCTTAAGTGTACGTAAGTGGGGAACCCAAGTCAAATGTTTGTCAAAAAGGAGACCCAAAAAGCGAGTCTCCTCGACACAACGTATCTGATGATTATACATGAATAGGTCTGGATCGGGGTGGATGCCTCGGATGCGGCAGAAGGGCATAGCAACTGTCTTGGAAGGAGAAAATCGAAACCCATGAGAACCAGTCCAACGTGACACCCTGTCAAGGGCAAGCTGCATGCACCGCTCCGCCACTGACATACGGGAAGCAGCAAACCAGACTGCTAGGTCGTCAATGTACATCGAGTTAGCTATACCGTCTGGAAGGGATGAGGCAATGGCATTAATTGCTACTGCAAACAATGTGACACTGAGGACGCTTCCCTGGGGGATGCCCTCCTCCTGTGCAACAGATGCTGAGTGGGTTGTACCAACCCTCACAGTAAAACTGCGACCACTGAGAAACTCCTTAAGAATGCGTGGAAGGCGACCCCGCAGGCCATATACATGGAGTTGCTGCAGGATGCCATATTGCCATGTAGTGTCATAGGCTTTCTCTAAATCAAAGAATACACAGAGAAGGTGTTGATGTCGTGCAAAGGCCTCACATGCAGCAGCTTCCAACCTGACCAGAGCATCTGTGGTGGAACGGTGTTTACGAAAGCCAGACTAGGACGGAGACAGAAAATCACTCCGTTCCAAGAAGTATACCAGTCTGACATTCACCATCTTTTCAAATAGTTTACAGAGACAGGAGGTCAAGGCAATTGGTCGATAATTGAGGGCAACACCTGAGTCCTTGCCCGGCTTGAGGAAAGGAAGGATGGTAGCAACCCTCCACCCAGAAGGGAAGACACCCTCCAGCCAGATTCTGTTATATAAAGCTAAAAGAAATGAGATCGCCTCCTCACCCAAGTGTCGTAACATTGCATATGGGATATTGTCTGGCCCAGGAGAAGTGTCGCCGCAGAGAGAGAGAGCAGAATGCAGGTCTCTCAGGGTGAATACATGGTTATAACTTTCATTCTCGTTCCCTGAGAAATCCAGGATAGTGCGCTCCTTGGCTCTTAACTCATGCCTGACAGCCAGAGGTCGAGAGTCACGGCTGGAAACTTTTGCAAAAGCCTCCGCTATGGTATTGGCCACCGTCAAACTATCCATGATCTTAATTCCATTGACCTTAAGTACAGGTGGAGTACTAGGAGAAAACTTCCCCGCCATCTTACGTACTCTACTGAACACTTGGGTGAGTGAAGTTTTAGTATTAATTGAAGACACATAGGCCTTCCAAGATGCACGTCAGGCCTCTTTTAAGACTCGTCTAGCCCGGGCCCTTGCCCGTCGGAAATCCTCTAAAAGAGTTGGGTCCCCACAATTGCGACGAAGGTGAGAGAAAGCAGCGCGCTTCTCCCGCATAGCAGTGGTGCAGACTGGTGACCACCAAGGGACAGGACGTTTGGGGAAGTAGCCAGAAGTTCTAGGGAGAGAGTTGAGAGTAGCAGAGTGGAGCATATCAGTGAAATATGTTACAGCCTCGTCAGAGCTACTGAAATCGGCTACTGAAGAAGTTAGCTCTCTAAAAAACTGCCAGTCAGCCTTCGCTAATTTCCACCTAGGAAGACGAGACTGTGGTTCATACCTGTTACCTTCTAAAAGTATAGGGAAATGGTCACTGCCATATAAATCAGGCAACACTCTCCAAGTAAAATCCAACAGAGCACTGGGTGAGCAGAGGGAAATGTCAATAGCGGTAAAAGTCCCAGTAGGGCTATTAAAATGTGTCACATCTCCCGTATTTAAAACCCCTAATCCCTCATCCTCAATAAAAGAAGCCAATAAAACACCCCTGGGGTTGACCGAACTGTCACCCCACAGAGGATGACGACCATTAAAATCACCCAATAAAATAAAGGGAGAGGGAAGGTCCCGTACAAGACGGTTGAGATCACCCCTCTCAACTGTAACACTTGGAGGAAGGTATAGACTGCACACAGTGTACGGGTGGTCCATATAAACCTTAACTGCAACAGCCTGGAGCGGAGTGTCAAGCTCCAGGCTCGTGCATGGAATATCTCGGCGAACAAGGATGGCAGAGCCACCATGGTGACCCTGCCCTTCAAATGAATTGGAATAAAATGCAGAGTATGCTGGATGACTGGCAGGAATGTAGTCCCCTAGCAGTGTCTCTTGGAGAGAAACACATGCAGGAGACAAGCTAGAGAGAAGAACGTGCAGTTCCTCCCAAGAAGCATGCAAGCCACGGCAATTCAACTGAAGGACCTTGAACGGTGTTACTTTAGTACTGATTTTTGGGAAGCCTCACGGAGGTACTTCCCACTACCACCTCGACCTGAGGGTTTACTCAAACAATAAGATTTGTCTAATTCTGGGCCACTAGAAGCAGAGCGAACCCGAGGAGTAGTACTTGGGGCAGTAATTGGGACCCGTTGACGAGTCCCTGAAGCATCTGATATGTTAGAAGAAGATGAAGGTATATGAGCTGGGATATTCTTTGAAACAATTACACTGGTTCTGTCCTGTACAGCAGTGATATCACTGACACAGGCAGATACATCAACATCCATAATACAGGTGGTAGAATCACTCCGCTGCTCAAGCGGAAGAGAAAGTGAATCTTTTGAAGTCACAACATCCGTGGCATCCACATTAACTTCACGCCCCTCTGATGATCCCGAAGGAAGCTTGCTAGGAGGAACTTCTGTTGAATCAAGAGATTCATCAGAGCCACGAGAACGCTTCTGGTGAAATTGAGAGGAAACTATAGATGAGTCCACAGAGATGGTTGCCTTACAAGGTGGAACATCTATAGAGTCAAGTGCCTCAGAGGAACCACGAAGGCATCTCTATGGCAGTTTAGGTGAATTAAGTTTCCTTTTGGGAGAGCGTGTGGCAGCGTGAACCTCTACCACATGAACACCTTTAGCTAATGTCTGAGAATTGTCATCAGTTGAAGGGTCACCAGAATGAGTGTCTGATAAAGTTTCCAAGACAGAGAAACTATTATGTAGAGTAACCTTAGAAACGCTCTCACTAGAGCAAAAAGCAGCTGCCTCTTGAGAGGGTTGAGAGGGTGCTGCAACCCATTTAGGGCGAAGGTAGGAGGCGTATGTCTTCACACCACTATCCTTCTGTCGCCTGAAGTTGAGTTGCCGTCTGGCACTACCTATGCTAATGAATTGGGTATTAGCCAAGTGGAGGATATCCTGCTCAAGTAGGTACATCTTACATTGGCGAGAACGCAAGGGGTGAGTATCTCTGCAGTAAAAGTAGTAACTCTCTCACCGACACTCAGAAGTAAGATGTGAGTCAAGAGCAGAACAATTACCACACCGGGAATGGTTGTTGCAGTTCCTCCTCCCATGACCAAACTCATAACAACAGAAACACTGTAGGGGACGCTCAACAAAAGGCTTCACCTCAAATGAGGTGGGGTTAATGTTAATGCGATCTGGGATATGCGAGCCATAGAAAGTGAGGATGATCATATTTTTACTGCCTTTCATCTTCGTTACTCGTTGGACACTGTCTGGGCACATAGCGAGAATGTCCTCTTCTGAGAATTCATACAGGTCCTCATTATATATAAGCCCCTTGCTATAATTAAATGTTCGATGTGGTTTAATAGATTCAAACATGCTATCAGAAGGACAGGGGAGATTGAGGAGCATCATGGCCTGTGTAAGATCTTTGGCTCTGATTAAAATGCCCTTACCACATTTCTTTATGTGGCCCATTGGTAATAATCCAATTTCTTTCTCCAGATACCGGGAAGCATGGATAAGGTTACCACGTCCCTCCCTGTAGTAAGCCACAAACCAAAAGGGTGTAGGAACCCGACGATCCTTTGGGACATGCTCCACAGAGTCATCAAATATATTAGGGCAGTAGTCATTGTCACTGTCAACAACATTGATGGACCGCATCATCTGAGCTTTACAATGAGTATCCCCCACCGTCAGAGAATCTTTTGCCTCAAATGCTGCTTTGGCAGCAGCATTTGTATTGAAAGTAATATAGCACCGATTAGACCTACAATCACTGTCATACGTGATTCGGATTCGAAGAACTAATCCAAAACTCTTAAAAATTGAGTGGATAGCGCCATAGGAAAGGGATGCAAGTACATTCATTAACATTAATGTGTCCAAATCGCTAACAGGGTTCTTCGACACAACACCCGACCTGCTAGGTCTAGTCTTATTTGCAGCTTTCTGCATATTACCACGACCAGAGAGTGACGTCTCGAGGGCCTGGTCGACCACCGCTCGAGGAAGAGATTGGGGCTTTTCTTTATCCATATATCATTGATTTGGTGTTTTTGGCCCCAGGAGCCAAGAGCTACTACCTACCGGGCAGATGAGGGGACCGAGCGCTGGTCGCCGCGGGCGGGGTACCTCTTCCCCCACGGGGCCACTCGTTTTAAAAAGCAGCCCCAATGGCTCGAAAGTTTGCCCACGATGGTGCTGAGACCCCCTTTCCCAACATCTCTCGGCCCAGACACCCAACCATCCAACATAGGACGGCCCCTAGAGGGCAGTCCCTCCGGAGGGCAGCGCTGTTGGCTCGTACTGGCAGCCTAATGCATGGGAACCATTTAGTCTGGTCTCTTACTGGCGACCTTACTAGCATGGGAAGCCCTCTCTCCCCAAAATCGGGGCAGAGCAGGGGCCAGAGCCCCCTCTAGTCTAGCTCGCCAGGTCTCAGAGACACGCAAGCCCCCCCATCACGTCAAGGCGGTTCCCGTTGGGGGGGCTAGTGTCTAGTGATGAGGAAGGAGGAATGATATGGATTTCTTGCGTGTTGTAGTAGCTTGTTCCGTGGAAGTGTGTGTTGATGGGTTGATTGCAGGAGGCGAGGCAGGTTCATGAGACATTAGGTAGGCAGGTTTCACTCTGTCGATTGACACGGTGTTCGGCTTACCATGGTGGTTGATTATATGGTCTTCCTTTGTCGTCTGATGATGGGGAAAGGACCAGAGTAGGGCTGCTGCAGCAGCTTCTCTACTGAGTCAACCTGGATAAAGACATGGGTACAGGTCTGGAGATCCTGGCTGATGAAGGTCTTGGATGGTTGCTGACAAGGTGGTGAGGGCTGCAAGGAACTCATGTGGGAAGTGAGGGTGGCAGCGAAGTCCTGGACGTCAGTATTGTTGCGAGGCGTGGTGGAGGCGAGGAGTTCACCAGGCAGTCGTAGGGTGGAGCCGTAGAGTAGCTCTGCAGAGGGACAGCCGAGGTCGACCTTCAGGGCAGTGCGGATACCTTGTAGAACAAGAGGGAGAGAAGAGAGCCACTCATCGTGGTGTTGTACCGTTGGTGTTAGGGAGGTTTTGAGTTGCCTGTGGAACCTTTCCAATAGACCGTTTGATTGTGGGTGGTAGCTAGTGGTGCGGAGTCTCTTGATGCCAAGGAGGGTCATCAGCTTGTTCCAGAGGGAGGACACGAACTGGCTACCCCTGTCAGATGTGATGGTGAGAGGGACACCATAGCAGGAGATCCAGGTGGAGATGAAGGCTTTGGCAACTGTGGTGGTGTTGATGTCGGCGAGAGGTGACACTTCTGGCCATCTGGTGAAGTGGTCCACACAGGTGAGGAGGTATATGCAATTGTCAGAGGGAGGAAGGGGACCTACCAGGTCGATGTGAACGTGGTCAAACCTGGCGGAGGGTTGTAGGAAGGTTGCTGGAGGCGACTTGGTGTGTTTGTTGATTTTGCTGGCTTGGCACTGTTGGCAGGAGCGGGTCCACTCTCTTACGTCCTTGTTGATTCCGGTCCACACAAATCTTGAGGTTAGGAGCTGTTGAGAAGAACGAATACCTGGGTGGGAGAGACTGTGGAGTTGGGAGAAGAGGAGGAATCTGTGATTCTTAGGAACATAAGGGTGGTTAGAACCAGTGGAAGAGTCTGCGAAGAGAGAAACATTAATGCCGGGGTAGTTAATCTTTTTCAATTGCAGGGCAGGGTTTGCTAAGAGTTGCGTCAACTCTGGGTCATCAGTTTGATCGGCGGCAATAGCGGCGTAATTGATGAGGGTTGCTAAGTTGAGTGAAAGGGAGAGGGCGTCTGCAGGCACATGGTTTTCACCTTTGATATACCGAATGTCAGTTTTAAATTGTGAAATGTAGGAAGTGTGGCATACTTGTCTTGGTGTGTAGGAGTTCTTGTTGTTGTTGAATGTGGAGATGAGAGGTTTGTGATCAGGAAGTAACGGAAGTGTTTGATGGCTTTGTAGATGGCGAGAAGTTTTCTCTCGAAAGTACTGTATCTTGATTCCGCTGGAGATAGTTTCTTTTTGAAGAAGGCAAGTGGCTTCCAGTCATTACCATGGTGTTGCTGTAGAACGGCACCCATACCTGTCTCAGGTGCGTCGGTGCAGATGGCTGTGATGGCGTCTGGAGTAGGGAAGCAGAGGGAGGTGGCTTCTCCAATGGTGTTGGTAGCATTGCTATAGGCTTGCTCGGTAGTGTCTGACCATGTTAGTGTTATTGACTGACCTCTCTTGCAGGGTTTCAGCATGTTGTAGAGATGCTGAAGGAGTGCTGCACAGTGTGGAATGAACCTGTTGTAGTAGTTGAGCATTCTCAGGAAGTGTTTCAGTTCGTGTTGAGTCTTGGGTCTTGGGAACTGCTGGATGGCTTCCTGTCTTGAAGGTGTGAGAGAGATGCCAGAGGAGGAAACAGTGTGTCCCACGAATTGGGTAGAGGTGACACCGAAGGAGGACTTGGCAGTGTTTAGTTGTATACCGTAAGTTTGGAATCTCTCAAATACCTGTGTAAGATGTTGCTGGTGAGTTTCTTCGTCGGGGCTGGCGATGAGGACGTCGTCGACATAGGAGAAGCAGAAGGGCAGTCAGTGCAGTACTTCGTCAATAAATCTTTGGAAGTTCTGTACAGAGTTCTTGAGACCAAAGGGCATGCTGACATATTCAAATAAACCAAAAGGGGTGATGATGGCTGTTTTAGGAATATCATCAGGGTTCACAGGGATTTGGTGGAAGGCTTTGACGAGGTCGAGATTAGAAAAGATGGTTGTGCCAGTAAGTTGAGAAGAAAAATCTTGGATGTTAGGGATAGGGTATCTGTCCATAATTGTCTTACTGTTAAGTGCTCTGTAGTCGCCGCAGGGTCTGATATCACCGTTCTTCTTGTTGACAATGTGGAGTGGAGAAGCTCAGTTGCTTGAACTTGGTCGGATGATACCTTGGTTGAGGAGGGACTCGAATTCAGCCTTGGCGAGTTTGTATCATTCAGGGGCAAGTCTTCTGGCCATGGCGTAGGTGGGGGCTCCAGTGGTCTCCATGTAGTGAAGGGCGTGGCGCTTGGCTGGCGTGACTTCAGAGTATGGCTGTGTAAGAGAGGGGTAAGACTTGAGTAAGGATGCATACCTGTTGTCAGCTGAGATTGTAGACAGCTGTGTGCTTGAACCTTTGGCGATCGAAGTGTTGGCTGATATTCCGGTGAGTGGATTGTAAAACTTTCAGTTCTTGAGGTTGATGGAGAGATTGTAGTGTGTGAGGAAGTCGGCACCAAGTATGGGTTGGGAGACATCAGCGACATAGAAGGCCCACTCAAGCATTCGTCGAAGGTGGAGTTCAACCTTTTTAAGCTTGGTGTAGACTGGTATGGTGGAACCGTTAGCTGCGATGAGTTAAGTGATGGGTGGTATTGGCTGGCTGTAGCTGGGAGAACACTAATCTTGGCGCCTGTGTCTACTAAAAAAACTAATGGTTGAGTGGATCTCAGATGTGGAAGAGTGTGGACTTCCGTTTGCAGGCACTATGGACCACTAGTGACTCCTGGTGTCGTTTCCCGAATTAAATGAACAGGGTTGCTGGCAATGGTGTGCATTTTGACCAAAACGATGAGGATATAAGCAAATACCGTTAGTGTTGGAGTTGGTGCAGTTGTTGGAGGTATTGCGGGAGTCTCTGCTGCAGGACCTTTGGCGTCGTGGGGTTGGAGAGCGGGCACGAGACTGTTGTTGTACTTGAAATTTCAATTCACTTACTTGTAGTACCAGGCTGGAGATGAGGTCCTTGAGTTGGGCTTTTTCATTTGATGAGGTTATGTTGCATTTGGTGGTGTCGTTTGGGATGGTGTCCATGAACTCATCTGCAAACTGGGTAAGGTCTTCAAGGGGTAACTTGCCTTTAACTGTGAAGAGGTTGCGTTGGATGGTCTGTGGGAGGCGCTGGTAGAAGAGGTGAGTGAGGATGGTGGTGTTGAAGTACTGCTGGTTGGTACCGATGAGTTTCTTCATCCATCGGAGGAGGTCGGTAGGCTTTTCATTTCCTAGTTCTTCCTTGGAGAGAAGTTCCTGGAGTCGTGTAGAGAGAGAAGCTTCAAGACGTGTGGTGATGGCGGTCTTGAGGTCTTCGTAGGGAGTGTCACTGGTGCAGGCTCCACCTACCGGGGCAAGTCGCGTCCCCAAGAATGGACACTTCCAGCCTGTCGTTCCTCCCAGCACTCAAGACAGCCATCATCAACACTCGCCCTACACCCCCGCGTAACATCACCACCAGACCTACCTACCCCTGGTCTACATAACGCTATGCAACTCTTCCTTCGCACGGAAGCCCACGGATCACCCCTACAAGAACGCTTCACTGGACCTCATCCCGTTACTTCCAAGACGGACGCTACCGTTACTATTATGGTAGCGGGAAAACCCTTACCGCACACGCCGACACCACACCACCACACTCACCTCCACAAACGCATGCATCCATGCTACCATAACCAAACACCCTCACTACTCCACCTCATCCACCCACATCAACCTCTCAATACCGCCCTCCACTCCTACCTACTCCTCCACCTCAACACACTATCTTACCTACAACCACACACACACCCCGCACCGCTCCTGCCCACGTCACCAGTCCAGTCACACTCACTCACACAACCTAAGCTAGAAACGTCATCTCACCAACGCATTCACTCCCCCTCCTCGCCAATACCACCACCTCAAACCATCACCCCACCACATCCTCGCTCACCCTCTCCTACCACGCCACTACCCACCATCACCCAGTCACATACTCGATCACCCCCTCACACCCATCATATCCCTCCTATAATTCAACTTCAACCTGCCTCACCTGCTCGCCCACCTTCACCGACCCATAGCACACCATCAACATCTCTGCCTCCTTCCCGCTCTCCTACACTCCCTCCACATTCCCGATCTCCTTCCCCTACCCCACCCCTACCTATCCTGCTCCTACCCCCTTCACCCAACCACCCACCTCCCACCTACCACACCCCACCTGACCCCACGCCTATCCTTCCTAACCTTACCCCAGACTCTCCCTCGACACCTGTAATTCCCTCTAGTCTCCCTCAGGACCCACTGCCTGGCTCACAGCTGTTACCAGCGACGCCTCCTCTCCCGTTATCCATGGCCATCTACCTCAACCACTACCACACCACCTTCTCCGCAAGAACAGCTTTGGGACGATGAGCTGGCCATGGTCCTTGAGGGATTTACTTCTCGCCCCGGGCGCACCATCAAGCGCCCCATCAAATATATATCAATGTTACACAACGTAGACACCCACCTACTCCACACAACTCCAGCTACACACAATCCCTATTATTAATCCACACACTTGTATTCTTTCACCCACGGCACTCCACACCACACCCGTACACTTATGTATATCACTCATTCCTTGTCATGTATGTATATTCATATGTATTTTGTTATGTATATCGTATGTCCTCCCCTCTTTCCTAAATCTGTATGGGGGAGGGGGGTGGGGTACTGTAGCAGCGCCAGTACCTGGATGCTTCTTCAACCTCCTTTGTTAGATTCGAGAACATCCTATATCACGTGATAAAAAGGGCCAGCTGGCCAGCGCTCGGGAACTCTAGCACTCGCTCTGGAACTACACACACCTGTCCTGCCATGATCTCCCTGCCTCCGGCCCGCCACCTGCACCAAGCTCTCTCTGCGTGTTCTCGCCTTGATCATACGTGCGCATACCAGCTCTACACCACTCTCCTGCAGCAGCTACGACCCTCTCACCACGTTACCATGGCAGGCAGGAAACCTATACTTACCTGTGTGTACCTTGTACTTACCAATAAAGTGTTACCATGTATAATAGAGTCTGTTCACCCCCAGGTAGTAACGCAAGTGCCTCTTTGTCGTTATAACTGCTACAATTGGTTTCTTATGAAGATGTTGAGGCTTTGGCACAAAATAGGATTTCCTAGCTCTGAAATATGCATTTTGTATGAACAAACGTGAGTACATTAAATTTAAGAATACTTTACAATAGGATAGAAAAAAAAATGAAAATGCTGAAAATACTTTATTTGTTTTAAAATATCACATTAGGTTCAATTTTATAAAGAGAATATTTGCACATGCTATTTTCACTCTCATCCAATTGTTAGTGCACGAATTTTTCTACACAAATGGCACAGTTGACAAATAATCATAAGACTAACTGATATTTCCAGCAAGGAAGTGCAATTGATGATTACATTTCAAGGGGAAAGTTGATGATACGATTGTGTTTATTAACTTTTTTGAAGATAAGGGACAAGGAGTACAAATGTACATCCGTGTTTAAACATTAATCTTTTCAGAGAACTAAATTTGATATGTGGTTGGTACTGTAGCCTTGGTGACGACAGTTGATTAGAAATACACAGATTATATCGACTTTATTTGTTACTGAAATACCACTGCAATATTTCCACATAATATGACGCCTGCTTATGATCAAAACGTTTCCAGATGTATGCGATATTAATGAGGCATGATACTGTATTTTCCTTTAAGGTGAGCAAAACCTTTTGGTATTTTGGAGGGCTATTGATTCCTCCACACTATCCCAGAAAACAAATCACCTCAAAATTACTAAGAGGGAATCTGTTTCATGACATAGTTTACAGAATTCTATAGCCCTCCAATCTACCGTCCAGAGTTTCTCCTCTTCAAACACAAAAATAGCTGTCAGAGGGTTTGTGTTGGCATTATGTTGTCCACGGCAATGTTGTTTATGTTTAGCAGATGCAAGGTAGGTTGATGGTGTCGGGTTTAGGGTGGCACCAGATGTGACAACGGAAACCCTTGGCCGTGGTATCCTTGACAATGTTGCTCCAGAAGGTGAGTCTCATCCACCCATCCACCGTCGTCGTACCGTCAGGGTTGTCGTCCCCACAGATCCTGAGGACAGACATCAAGCAAGTCATTGATGGTGAATTTACATTTGAGGATGGAAGAACACCTTCCTAGTCATGGCAAACCCCGTCGAGCGAGGAAGGTGTTGGGTGGTGAATAGGGATGGCAAGCATGAAGGCAATAGAAAGTGGAAAATTAAAAGGGAGTATCTGGAGTCCAGGGTCCCCAGTGTGCCCAAACCCTTAGAGTACTGCCCTAGAGTAAAATATGTGTGAGGACGTAACCCCAATGTTTAACCTTGTACTTACCAGACAGGGAAAAATATTGAACGAACTAATTACATTTCTCCTGGTAGGAAAATTGATTATGATGTGGCCAATCTTATCCAATAAACAAATGATCTAAATGTTGATAATGGATCTGTTTTGTGACATTTATTGTCGGAATTAGTAGCCCTGCAATTACTCGACACAAAATAACCCCCTGAATTACTAAAGATATAATGAAATGGGAAGTGGAAAAAGAATTTTATATATGAAATAAAAAATGATTAAGTGTTCAATAATTATAATATATTGAATGTGAATACATTGAAAAATATATTTAATATAATTTATTTAATCTATTATATCCGAGAAATAATTAAAATTGAAAGAAAAGAGCTTCATCTCAGAATTAAAAGGAGAAATTTCTCTTAGAGAAATATAAGAGTTTAATGGGAGTTGTCGAAAAAACATAAGAAGGTATACTGTAGATATCTTGTGAAACAGATACTGAACGAATACACATGTTTTTAATGAAACTTAAGGGTACAATCACGGTCAATACTACTGCATCAGATAATTGAAACTTGAGCCATTTGAGTGAACTTCACGAATTGATATTCCAGTTATAGTTTAACATTGATTTATTTTAGGGTGGTTAATTCGATAGTGTTGCATGAGTACTGGGCGGGACTGTACATCGTGATGAAACCCAATGCTGCTTATCATTAAACTTTTCATAATATTAAAGCAGAACTTACAAATTTCGATCAGAATAAACGAATATACTTTGAGAATAACAGAGAAAGCGACGGGAAGGCGAATAAATTATTAAATATTTCTCAAAAAGGTGCAATTGAGAGAGTTAATTAAGTCTACGAATGGAATGCCTTATATTTTTCAGATGCATCAAACTATGGTCGCAGACATTGGTTATGATACACATAGAAGTGACTCACACAGATATAGGCCGTTTTTTCGAATATTCTTATGATAAACTTACTTTGATTAGGATGTGACTGTTTACTGGAAAGTACAGCCACAATCAAATAACCTCTCAGGTGAGGGCCTGAGAATATTTACTCTTCCGATTTGAGTTTCAGGCACTAACTACAAGGCCACCGAACGTCGTAAAACACCCTCGCTGGTACCATAACAGTTGCAGTATTTGGGAATAACCCTCAATTCCCTCCCTCTGTGGCTGGGTACCAGTTCGGAAGTCGTGACGTGTGTGTGTGTGAGCAGCAGTTGACCTGGGCCACGGTAACGGGCTTGATTAAGCCTATGTCCAGTGTCGGAATATATATATATATATATATATATATATATATATATATATATATATATATATATATATATATATATATATATATATATATATATATATATATATATATATATATATATATATATATATAAAAACATTTCCTTCCATCGTGCAAATAAATCAGTATCATATCAAAATATAATCATACAACACCTTCCGTCAACCCAACTCCCTCAAATAGTATTATGAGGTGATGCAAAATCATACACGTGTTGTTCTTTATTACCAAGATATTTACTACGATGAAAAGAAAGTGTCAGTGGATATTTAATTGTGGCTGTACATAGTGCTTTCTTAACTTATAGAATTTTTTTTATACCTCACTACAAGACGAATAAAGCTGTAAAATGCTTACATAAGAGGGTAATACACTTTTGATGCATTGGAGCGCCTTGATTCCTCCAAAATATGCATGGAAACAAGACCAGATGAGCAAATATAATGGAGTCCTATTGCCTGAAACTCTTTGGAGGTTTCACTTACTCTAAATTTACTACCACTGCACTATCACCTTAAATCCCCCCTTTGTGCATAAAAGCTATTGGAAACGACTACTCTTACACATCGCGGCTGTCGTGGTCTTTGATGATAAGTCGGTCAGCATTGCAGTTAGCAGAGTCTTCAAGCTCGAAATCTGGACAGCTCATCGTCAGCGTGGTGTTCTCGACACTGTTACAGTATATCTCCCACTGACACCTGGAGAAGAGAACGACTGTCTTATTTGATGTGGAGAAGCAGGACAATTTCTGCTGTTATGCTTCAGGGAGATTTGAGGAGGAAAGAAATCCTACCTAGGCCTGGATGACTGCAGGACAAGGGAGAAAGAAACTAATAAGAGAAACAGCAAGCACAAAGGAAATAGAAAGAAAGGAGAGACACTGGAATAATTCATAGGGGATGGTTGTTGAACTGAAGGGGCACTGTAACTCATAAACTACTGGCCACAGAATCGCAGGCCATACAGTACCCCTTTACGGCAAAACATTATTGAATGGACAAATTAAATTAATAATCACCTATGACCCCCATCATCGTGGGTCCCAATTCCTCCAAACTATGTCATAAAACAGTTTAGTATCCCTCAGTGGGGAATCTGTTTTGCAACATAGTTTGAAGCTATTAATAGCCCTCCAGTTCAACCACATTACTCGTGTTCCCACACATTATTAAATGAAAATATTAAAATAATAATCACCTGTAACTCTCATCATAGTCGTTTGGGTAGTTGGGAGTCTGAATGGTAACACGGGTGTTGGGAGTCATGGCATGGATTCCACAGTCGAGCGTGACGACCGATGAGCTACTCCCACTCCCACTCCCCCACGTCCTCATTTCTAACGACCCCACCCCAATAACAAACAGCAACAACACCGACAGCTTTCCAACCTCCATTTTGCTGGTTGTTGTAGTCAATTCGTAGAACTGGATCCGCCAAGTTTCTAACCGTCAAAAATAAAAAGGTATATGAAACAGATACAAAAAGTAAATAAACTAACCGACACACAAGTACTTTTTCTGTCAACAGGCCAGATGCCATAGCATCAATCAATCCTGTCAAAAGTAAAACAATGAGTTAATAAATATATAAATATACAGATAAATGAATACACAAATAAATAATTCGACTGCTCGAAGTAGTTAATCACGTTATACTGGATCAGCCAAGTTACCCTTCTGGTTTAAAATAATGTTACTATCGAACAATACACAGCCCTAGTTAACCAATATGTCTATCTAGTGTATTTCCTTCCATTCTGAACTATTTTAATACTTATTCCATTCAGAAAGGGAACATTATGGAGAAAAACCCTACCAACCTATCCAACAAATATTAACGAGAGCATTGAGATTCAAGGGTGATCAGGGGGTGAGTACACACATATTCCTCTTATTAAGATATAATTTTGTATTGATAACATGCAATAAACCAATGTTCTTCAAACTTTTTTGACCCTAGATTCAATATTATATAATCCTTCAAGACCTTACAGCCAATGAAACACCAGACTGGAACGTTTTATTTTTAAAAATTACTATTTGTATGCAAAATTTATATTTTTTCTGTTGTACTAGTCCTTAAGGCTTGAACTCTTGCAGGATCTGGTAACTTATTTGTGTGATAAATTTTTCTTGGAGTTGATGTATGAGGTAGCGTAGCAGGCGTGGATGTTTCAAAGTGGTAGAATTCAAACTTCACAATTAAATAGACTTACTTTATTATATATATATATATATATATATATATATATATATATATATATATATATATATATATATATATATGTAACTCTATGGGAATAATAATGTGCCTGTCTTGTCTTGTGACCCAGAGTATTTGCCCTCTATGGAGTCAGAGTAGGTTAACCTAAGTGTAAGTCTAATTCCTATGCTTATATTTGTTTCCAACCCTTGAGTTGTCAGAAATGTCGAGAATACAGTATTGCTGTCTTAGTGCTCTGATATTTAGTATGGGTCAAGTTTGACCCTTCTCTCACTCTCTCTCTCTCTCTCTCTCTCTCTCTCTCTCTCTCTCTCTCTCTCTCTCTCTTCTTGTGTGAAAGGAAGGGTTACTGGTTTCTGGTGAGTCCTCTTACCACAGCTGCAAGCTGAGAGATATGTTACTGCTGTCTGGTCATGTCAAGAGAGGGTGACTCTGTGTGTGTGTGTGTGTGGAAAGAGAGAGAGAACAGCTGTGTTGAACGGTCTTGTGTCTCCGAGTGTCCTGTAGCTGTCCTCCCTATTAATAGCTTGTAATCTGATCTGTTCTTCCTCGTATTCTAACTTACCTCTGCTTTTGTACACTTGTAGTACTTGCATCATGTGTAATGGAACAAAAGTAAAGGTATATATGTGTCACATCCTTGATGAGCGGCTACTTGAGGATAATATTTATTATAAGTTTCACCATGGTTGTGTAATATTTATATGGACGGTGTGGTTAGAAAGGTAAATGCTAGGGTGATGGAGAGAGGACTGAGCTTGGTGGACAGCAGAGGTAGAGAGTTGGGCCTAAATTAATTACTATCAGAAATGTCTAGAATACAGTATTGCTGATGATACGGCGTTGGTGGCAGAGTCAGAAAGGGAACTGAGTATGTTAGTGCAGGTATATTAGTGTGGAGCAAGGCAGAGTGATTGCGAGTGACAGAAACGAGTGGAGGAGGATGGTGAATGCTTGAAGAGTGGACACGGCTTTACAGTCCTTGGGGGAGGAGGGGCCTGCATTGAGTGTAGCCCACAGACCGGTTGGATACGGGAGGGGAATTTGCTCTGTAGTGAAGTGGCAGGGGTAAACCAGCTTTTGCAGTCGGGCAGATCCTGTTGTGCTGTGGGGGTTGCTCCCTCCTTCAACAGGGAATGGGGGGTTGATGACTTTCAAATTTGTCCTGTGTGGGTCCCCAGGGTGGCTCCATGGCTTCTCCCAGATGTTCACAAATGCACTTGCTTTTCAGACAAGAAAGAAACCCTTCCTACTCCATGCTTCCTCTCACAGGGCCCCCCCAGGGGGAGCCGCCCTGTAATGGTGGGGGACCTGAGACCTGGCGTACTAGACTAGAGGGGGTTTCGGCCCCTGCTCTGTCCCAATTTCGGCATGAGAGGGCTTCCAATGCTAGAAAGGTCGCCAGTGAGAGACCAGACTAAATGGATCCCATGCAATAGGCTGCCAGTACGAGCCAACAGTGCTGCCCCCCAGAGGGACCGCCCTCTAGGGGCCATCCTGTGTTGGATGGTTGGGTGTCTGGGCCTGGGATTTTTGGGAAGGGGGTTTCAGCACCGTTGTGGGCAAACTTTTGAGCCATTGCGGCTTGTTGGGACCAATACACGCCCCTGGATCAACAAACACGTCCGAAGCATTAGAAAAAATAGTAGAGGAACAACAAGGAGACATACACGAAGATACAATCAATTAGAGGGAATGATTGATTGATTGATTAATTACTGGATGCCACTAGGCATCTGGCGGCGCAACAGCTAGGGTCATATACCACCAAACATAATATTAAATTCTAAGGATTTTAAAATATGGCCACTTTCATCACCAATAAAATACATACACACACCAGCCAGGCTTCATTACCGCAAAAGGGAGAATCACATGATAAAAAGGACATATCACAAAAAAGAATCACGTTTTTATTAAAATAATCTGATGAACTTAAGTAAAATTTATAAAAGAATAAAAAATAAAAACATACATTGCACTATCTATAAAAGAAGCCATAAATATCATAAAATTCACAATTTGTGGGACACTCCAGAAGAAGATGCCGCACTGTCAAAGGGACCAGACAATCATCACAGTAGGGAGGGGGAGCCCTCTCCATTAAAAATCCATGAGTAAAACGTGAGAGGTCAATGCGGAGATGGGCAAGAGCCGTCACCCACTGGCGGGACAGGCCACTGTAGCTCCACAAACCCGGGCACTGACGGATGCTGCGGAGCTTGTTAGCCCCAATGGCATCCTATCTGTTCTGTCAGCAGGAACGAACGGTAGCATCTATGTAAGGTCGAAGGTTTAAAGCCGGTACATGATGACGCCAGGCATGAGGCCGAGAACTGGAGGCCACAGGATTAGCCAGGGCATCAGCCTGCCTATTCCCATCGACACCCACATGAGCCGAAACCCAACAAAATGTGCCACTGCGGCCATGACGACCCAGGAGGACAAGCCACTCGAGAATGGCCAACATCAGAAGATTGCAAGAGTTAAAATTGCACAAGGCCTGCAAGGCGCTACAGGAATCGCCAAAAATAGTAAAAGAAGGCTGCAAGAGAGGAAAATCACTTGGAGGGCAAATAAAATGGCCGAGAGCTCGGCAGTACAAATGGACATGACAGAAGGGAGCCTGCCGCCACGACAAAAGTCAGGAAAGACAGCCCCCAAACCAACTCTAGAATCAGACTTTGACCCATCAGTGTACACAGGGAGGGACTCCTTGTGAGAGGAGGCATGTTCTAAAAAGAGGGAGCAAGCCGCTGAAGGAGGAAGAGATTCCTTCTTTTCTGAAAAGCAGGTGCAGGTGTGAACTTCTGGAAGAAGCCATGGAGCCACCCTGGGGACCCTCACAGGGCAAATCTGGAAGCCATCAATGCCCATCTCCTCCATAGCCTTCCTGACTCGGAAGCCAAAGGGCCATGGTGTGCGAGGATGTGAAAGGTAGTACTGAGACATGATATCAGATGACACCGCCAAGCAGGGAAGGGAGTTAGGAAGTCGATGCAATCGATGCCAACAACAAACCATCAATGACTGGCGACGGAGATCAAGAGGTGGCTCATCAGCGTCCACCAGGAGACTGGGGATTTGGGATGACCTGAAGGCTCCGGTCGCCAGACGTACTCCAGCATGATGAACAGGGTCTAAGACTCTGAGATGCCCGGGCATCTGTGGCAGAGGATTACACCTCACACCCATAGTCAAGTTTTGACTTAATAAGAGCATGGTATAGGCAGAGGAGGGTGGCCCGATCGGCCCCCTAGGACGCTTGGCCCAGGATCCTCAACAGGTTAAGAGCCTTGAGGCAAGAGACCTTAAGTGAATGTAAATGTGGAACCCAAGTCAATTGTCTGTCAAAAATAAGACCCAAAAAGCGAGTCTCCTCTACACAAAGTAAACGATGACGATACATGAATAAGTCCGAATCTGGGTGGTCGCCTCGAATGCGGCAGAAGTACATAGCAACAGTCTTAGCAGGAGAGAAGTAATATCCATGAGAACCAGCTCAACGTGACACCCTGTCAAGGGCAAGCTGTATGTGCCGCTCCGCCACTGACATACGGGAAGCAGCAAACCAGACCGCCAGGTCGTCAACGTACATCGAGTTGGCTATACCGTCTGGAAGGGATGATGCAATTGCATTAATTGCTACTGCAAACAACGTGACACTGAGTACGCTTCCCTGGGGGATGCCCTCCTTCTGTGCAATGGATGCTGAGATGGCTGTACCAACCCTCACACTAAATTGCGACCACTGAGAAACTCCTTAAGAAAGTGTGGAAGGCGACTCCGCAGGCCATATGCATGTAGTTGCTGCAGGATGCCATATTGCCATGTAGGGTCATAGACTTTCTCTAAATCAAAGAATACACAGACAAGGTGTTGATGTTGTGCAAAAGCCTCACATGCAGCAGCTTCCAACCTGACCAAAGCATCGGTAGTGGAACGGTGTTTACGAAAGCAAGACTGGGAAGGAGACAGAAAACCACCCCGTTCCAAGAAGTATACCAGTCTGACATTCACCATCATCTTAAATAGTTTACAGAGACAGGAGGTCAAGGCGATATGTTGGTAATTGAGGACAACACTAGAGTCCTTGTCTGGCTTGGGGAAAGGAAGGATGATAGCAACCCTCCACCCAGAAGGGAAGACACCCTCCACCCAGATTCTGTTATAAAAAGCGAGAAGAATGAGATAGCTTTTTCACCCAAGTGTCACAAAATTGCATATGGGATGTTGTCTGGCCCAGGAGAAGTGTCGCCACAGAGAGAGCAGAGTGCTGATTCCCCGAAAAAACCAGGACAGTGCACTCCTGGGCTCCCAACTCATGACTGACAACTAATGCCTGCAAATGCATCTGCCAAGGTGTTGGCCACTGTTAAACCATCCATGATCTTAATTCAATTGACCTTAAGTACAGGTGGAGAACTAGAAAAAAACTTCCCCGCCATCTTACGGACTCTCCTGAACACTTAGGTGAGTGGGGTTTTAGTATTAATCAAAGACACATAGGCCTTCCAAGATGCACGTCGCGCCTCTTTTAAAACTCGTCTAGTCCGAGTGCTTGCCTGTCAGAAGTCCTCTAAAAGAGTTGGGTCCCCACGATTGTGAAGGCGAGAGAAAGCAGTGCACTTCTCCCACACAGCAGTAGTGCAGGGAAATGTCAATGGCGGTAAAAGTCCAAGTAGGGGTATTAGAATGTGTCACATCTTCTGTATTTAAAACCCCTAATCCCTCATCCTCAATAAAAGAAGCCAATAAAACACCCCTGGGATTGACTGAACTGTCACCCACAGAGGATGACGACCATTAAAATCACCTAATAAAATAAAGAGAGAGGGAAGGTCCTGTACAAGAGGGTTGAGATCATCCCTCTCAACAGCAATACTGGGACGAAGGTATAGACTGCACACAGTGTACGGAAGGTCCATAAATATCTTAACTGCAACAGCCTGGAGCGGAGTGTCAAGCTCCAGGCTCGTGCATGGAACATATCATCGAACTAGGATGGCAGAGCCACCATGGTGACCCTGCCCTTCAAATGAATTGGAATAAAATGCAGAGTATGCTGGAGGACTGACAGGAATATATTCCCAAAGCATTGTCTCTTGGAGAGAAACACATGCAGGAGACAAGAGAGAGAAAAGAACGTGCAGTTCCTCCCAAGAGGCAAGCAAGACACGACAGTTCCACTGAAAGACCTTGAACAATGTTACTTTTGTACAGATTTTGGGGAAGCCTCACGGAGGTACTTCTCACTACCACCTTGACCTGAGGGTTTTCTCAAATGACAAGTTTTGTCTAATCCTGGGCCACTAGAAGAAGAGCGAACCCGAGGAGTAATACTTGGGGCAGTAATTGAGACCCGTAGACAAGTCCCTGAAGCATTTGATATGTTAGAAGAAGGTAAATGTAGATGAGCAGGGATATTCTTTATTGAAACAACCACATTGGTATTGTAATGTACAGTAGTGGTATCACTGACACAGGCAGATACATCAACATCCATAATACGGGTGGAAAAATCACTCCGCTGCTCAAGCGGAAGAGAAACTGTATCTTTTGAAGTCACATTATCTGATGCATCCACATTCACATCATGCCCTTCTGATGTGCCCAAAGGAAGCTTGCGAGGGGGAACATCTGTTGAATCAAGAGATTCATCAGAGCCACGAGAACGCTTCTGGTGAAATTGAGAGGAAAATATGGATGAGTCTACAGAGACGGTTGCTTTGCAAGGAGGAACGTCCATGGAGTCAAGTGTCTCTCAGGAACCACGAACACGTTTCTGTTGCAGTTTAGTTGACTTGGGTTTCCTTTTTGGAAAGAGTGTTGCAGCGAGAACCTCTACCACATGGACACCTATAGTTAAAGCCTGAGAATTGTCATCAGCTGAAGGGTCACCAGAATGAATGTTTTGCAGCAGCATTTGTATTAAAAGTAGTATAGCACCAATTCGATCTGTAGTCACTGTCATAGGTGATTCGGATACGAAGAACCACTCCAAAACACTTAAAAATGGAGTAGATAGCGCCATAGGAAAGGGATGCAAGCATATTAGTCAACATTAACGTGTCCAAACCGCTAACAGGGTTCGTCGACACAACACCCGACCTGCTGGGTCTTCTCTTATTTGCAGCCTTCTGCATACCACCACGACCAGAGAGTGACGTCTTGAGGGCCTGATCGACCACCGCTCGAGGAAGAGAAAGGGGCTTTTCGTTTTCCATATAACATTGTTATTATTAGAATGGCCCCAGGAGCCAAGAGCTACTACCTACCGGGCAAATGAGAGGACCGAGCGCTGGTTGCCATGGGCGGTGTACCTCGTCCCCCACGGGGCCATTCGTTTTAAATAGCAGCCCCAATGGCTCATATGTTTGCCCACGACGGTGCTGAAGCCCCCTTCCCCAACATCTCCCAGCCCAGACACTCAACCATCCAACACAGGACGACCCCTAGAGGGCGGTCCCTCTGAAGGGCAGCACTGTTGGCTCGTACTGAAAGCCTATTGCATGGGATACATTTAGTCTGGTCTCTCACTGGCGACCTTTCTAGCATTGGAAGCCCTCTCTTCCCGAAACTGGGACAGAGCAGGGGCCGGAGCCCCCTCTAGTCTAGCTCGCCAGGTCTCAAAGACACGCAAGCCCCCCATCACGACAAAGCTATTCCCTCGTGTTGGAGAGGAACAAAAATTACTATGTGTTGGTGGATCAGAGAGAGAGAGGGGAGGCCGGAGTTGTTGCAAGGAAAATATATTGTTAACCTAACTAATATATTTGGTTGCGAGAGTGAGAGAGCAGACAGGAAAGGATGGACGTTAGAGGTTGTAGTAGTAGTTGTGGTGGTGTTGTTGCTCATATCTGTAACAACTATATTTTATACTATGTACAAAAAATAACAGGGAATGAGAATTACTAGGTAATTCGTTTTATGTGTTCAGAAAAATAAAAGAGGGATCCAGTAACGAGGGTTTGTTGAGAAAGTAGTAAGAAGGATGGATACATCTGGCAGCTGTGACTCAGGGACTGGTCATTGGTTCTCTCCATGCTATAACTCCACACTATCCACTCCGAAGAGACAGAGAAACCAACAACTACTCCACAACCACCCAACTACAACTCCATCACGCTACCTACCAGCCATCTTCGTGTTTCTAAGGTAACCGCTACCCTTGAACAAGCTTATCTTCGATAGAGTGAAATTTGCACTTCAACACGTCACAGTTATGTTAATATTTCACATAATGACATCAGACTGATGACAAAACAATTGTGATAAAATGGACTTCTTTTATAAATGACGAGATACTTAATTTTATTTATAAATATAATAATATAATGAAAATATTAGCAACAATTATTTTCCTCATGACCAGTTTTCCTTATTTTCAAATAAAAACTACTTTACTTTTTAATATAGCTGAGTCAATTGTACATCAAATATCAGCTAGTAAAATGTAGTATATATTAAGACGTAAAATACTGTTGTATCCTATATGCTCTGAGGCAGGATACTCATAGCTTGCAAAGGCGCCTCTTGTTCAGAAAGCGCTTTTCCATCTCGCCTGTTCCCAAACGACCCATACTCAAAACCTCTACTGGGTGCGGCCATCTTGGAAACAACTGTTAGTTAGCGTCTTGGAACAACGGCTGGGTCAGAGCAGCCTTATGAATGGAAAGGCTCCATTTGATGAATAAAAATAACAATACATTGCCGGTGATTGTTGCGCCCTTTACTCCTAATTAGATATTATACTGTCTCAATACTTTGTTAAGAGAGTAATGGTTGCTATAGAATATATCTATTACATAGTAAGTTATGATACACTAAAGAAAATGAGTTATATGTAAAGGTACAGTACGTATGGTACTATCCGACTCTTATAGATTCCCACCTATCCGCGCCCTCATCACGACCGCTACACGCCCATGGGTGGAGGAAAATACAGTTAGAATTTTTAAATCAGGTCACATACCTATCAGGGCCCCATAGACTAAACATCCTGAGTTTTGCTGACTTCAACAGTGTGATCGGTACTTTCCCTGCTGAGGCCTTCATTGCCAGACCTCACCCTCTGATTTATTTCCATGATATACTCCATGCTATAGCAGTCACCATATTGTCGCCTTGTATGTAGAGAAAGAGACAATATATATTTACTCATATTATTCTTATATATGCTTGTATCCAACATGTATATATTTCAAATATAATCCTCGCTTAATCCAAGCCTCCGTTACAATCTGTCACGTACGGTTAGCATGGGAGTTCAGTGAGAAGTGAGAGGAACACGGCACTTTACCCTTTGACGATTACGGAGAGAAGGAAAGCCCCGTTTCCTATCTCTTCTTCACTCTTGTTTCACTTGTACATATTTTTGAACAGACACGGAATTAGTGTTTTATATAATCAGTAAATTTGTAATCCTGATATACGGTACCTCAGTAAATAGAGACAAGTCCAAGTTTTTACTCTAAACCTTGAGTTTCCAAGTAGACAGCGGGTGGTATTCTGCCACCAGCCCCATCTGAGTAAGTGAGAGTTTGGCAGGTATTCTTACAGGTACGCCAACGCAGCAGCCGACGACACCACGGATACAAATGTATGTCATGTAACTCATGTAATTATACGGCTATTTGCAGTATGTGTATTTTGATATACTACCGGACATGTCTGTATTTATTTATTTCTTTTACCTTTTCCTCCTTACAATAAATCCTGGCCGTCCCTGTATAATTAAGTGGTAGGCTTATATGATAGCCAACTCTTGTAAGAGTTTGCGCCATAGACTGATTGTGGCCTCGTGAATATATTATACATAGCCAAAATAAGGTAATAATGGCTATATCAGTGTACTGTAAATGAAATGGATGCCATTTTTTTGGTGAACAAAGTGAAACTGAAACTGATGATGGACTTTGAAGATTTATATTCTTGTGATATAGATAGCAATTATAGTTGGTCAGCCAGAGGAAGAGGATAGTGAGGAGTATAATAATGACTCTGACGATGCTTGCCCACCCAGAAAAGGCAGAAAAAGAGTAGGTCCAGGAAGGGGAGGGGTCCCGCTCCTGTTACCCCAACTGCTGACCCTGCCACCCCTGGCCACTTTGCTGACGACCTTTTCCCATCACCCGTGCTGCTTTATACGGAAACCTTTGTAACTATTAATCATTTGAGTTACTAAGATGTTGAGATCATGGTAAATTTTCCGAGTCAATTATATATACTGTCTATATTATCATTGTTGTGTCATTTGTCCTGTCATTATATGTTTGTTTAATGTTAATATCTGTTATCAGCTCAGACCGCTCTTCGAAATTCTAGATTGTGATTGGTTTACTGTTCCTAAGCACACTTTGATAAGTCTGCTGTGATTGGCTGGAGTATCAAAAGGCGCATTTTGAGGATTTGGCGCAAAGTCGGCGAAAGGCACACCAAAGGCGCATTTGAAATTTTGACTATAGGAATCGGGCCTTACTGAAAGGCGCCTTCGACATGCCGAATCAAAAGGAGCCTTCAGTGAAGGTGCCATTTAAGTATCCCGCCCCTGTTTAAGACATGCGAAAATTATATATACTGCGAAGGTGAATGAAATTTGTTTATTTTGCAACAGTATCGGATCCCTTCTATAACCTTCTTCACAGTCATAAACGTTTTAAAGTCATGTTCCTAACTTACAAAACCAGAAAATTACTCTACAACTTTTTGTTTTCATTTATATTTATTTCCCACTGATATTCACAATCAGTAAGCAGTATAGAGAGAATAATATTTGCTTTTATACAAGACTTATTGGAAACGCTTCAATGACATAGCCAAGCTACAGGTATTGTACAGTTGGCCTCGGCAATTCGTATACACCACGATGACATCAAGGGTTCGTAACAACTACAAATTTTACTACTTCAATTTCTTAACACCAAACTTTTCTAGTAATGTTTTTTGTCGAATAGTTGAATCAGTCAGCAGAACAATGCCTACAGTATGTGCAGAATAAAGATACCTTTTAAATCATGCTCTCTGTATGAATTCCTGAGGCCGACTGTACGTCATCACTGGCTGGGAGTTCATGTTGTTGATTGGCCGACATGGTTAGTGCCGAGTCAATATACAATATACAGAGTGTAATAATGCTCCCCGGCCTTACGATTCCTGCGGTTACACTAAGTCATTAATTAATTAAGGTGTAGGATATAAAATTTAAAAATTATTCTGGCATATCACATTTAAATGTATTCACCCATGTCTACTGCCTCAGCGGTAGTGAGTCACTACAGCTATAGTGCCTGAGGTGCAAGATTGTGATGAAGTTTCCTCTGTTTGCACCAGTTGCAGTTTTAATTGTTAAAGCAGTGAACCTTTTTAGACATTGCTGTGTTCTACCTTCTGTTTTTAGGTATAGTAAATGTGATTTATTGCGTATTTATCGCGTGGACAATATAGGTCCCCATTCTTGGGGACCCATGGCCGACAGGTTGAAGACCACTGCATTAGAACAAGAGAAGTGGTTCGGCAAACACGGATGAAATAGAAGGAAAATATGGAAAACTTTGCTAAAACTGAGGGACCGATTGATATCTCTGCTTACCAGTTGGTGTGCTAGTAGTATGAGGAATGAATTGCGCGTGTGTGGCTCTGATGAGTGCTCACAAGAAATTAACCCCTGATATAAGCAACCGTCCGTCTAGGTGGAATCAAGAAGGAACACCTGTTAATGAAATCCTTGGTGGTGAACTAAGATAGCGTGCAGTAAACATCGGTCGTTTAGTCACGTAAGCAACAACTTCATGTTCATGGATGGTTCGGAATGAAAAATGCAATGTGCATTTACACTACAGATATTTCTATCAATAGTAATATATATATATATATATATATATATATATATATATATATATATATATATATATATATATATATATATATATATATATATATATATATATATATATATATATATATATATATATATATATATATATATATAATATAATATAATACACGGAATTGACTGAGATTGTGATGGGTAGTTGTTCACTTAGAACCAGTATTGTTTGGTTAATTAATGGTTTGATTAGCAGAAAATGCTTCGTCAAAGATTAATAAAAAAAAGAAGACAATAGGTAGAAGGTAACATCCCTCCTTATGCTCAGACTGTTACACGAGGGAACCCACCTACAATATTGTAATGATGTGTGAGTCTTGGGTCCATATTATACAAGTATATAACAGTAAAGTTCACTCTTAATATTATAATGATGTGTGAGTCTTGGCTCCATATTATACAAGTATATAACAGTTAAATTCACTCCTAAGCTCATTTTTGTTGGTAAAATTAATGTTCATTCATAGCAATGACTAGAATCAGACACTGCTTTATAATCCTAATATAGACTCGTACAGTACAGTACTTCAAGAGGAATAAAATAGTCCACTGCTCCGAGATGAACCTAAAACATTTGATTGATTGATTTGTTAATGCCATGAGGCATTTGGCGGCGCAACAGCTAGGGTCATATACCGCCCAATATAAAATAGTCATCTACATCATTAATAAAATATTTACACACACCAAACTGGCTTCACCACCACGAAAGGGATAGGTAGCATGATTAAAAGAACATATAAACTAAAAGGCACATTTATACTAAAAGAATCTGATTAACTCAAGTAAAATATATAAAAGATCAAAAAAACAAAACAAAAAAAACATTGAACTATCTAAAAAGCCATAAATATTATAAAATTCACAATTTTGCTCTCCCCGAGCACCTGGGAGAGACTTTAAGAACCGTCACCCACCCGGTACTCGGAGAGGTGTCTACGACGAAGGTCCCCAAGGCTGGGACACTCCACAATAAGATGTCGTACTGTCAGAGGGACCAGACAATCATCACAGTAGGGAGCCTAAAACATTTAATCGAAAGTCAGTAGCTAATGCAATACTACCGGCCCTGATAAACTGAGGATTATCATTGTATAGTTAGGTACAGCTCCGGACAGATCAAGGGTCCACACCCCATCCATCAGCGACTTGGTTTGGGCCTCGTCGGATCTGGTAGCAGTTGCAGGTGGAGGGAGGGGGGATGTTAGTGGGAGAGGAGGAGAGAAATGTGGGCGGAGCTATATAGGAGGGTAACGAATGATCAGGTAGTGCAGGTGGAGGGAGGGGGGATGTTAGTGGGAGAGGAGGAGAGAAATGTGGGCGGAGCTATATAGGAGGGTAACGAATGATCAGGTAGAGAGACGTGTGTCAGGAGGAATGAATGAAGCATACACTGTGAACGGTATCGAATCACCAATAGTATAAAGCAGGGTTCTTTAAACTTATTCAGTCGTGACCCAGTTTATACTATGACATCATTCTCGCGACCCATACAGAAAGATCTTTTACAAATGATCAGAATTATCAACCAAAGAAAATACAAGGCCAGAAACTGAAACGTAATATTTATGATTAAAAGGAATTCTAGCCAGAATTATAAACACTGCCTCACCTACCCCTCCCTCTCTCTCTCTCTCTCTCTCATTCTCTCTCAAGAAGGCTAATATTTGTGCAATGATTTTGTTTTATTGATAATTAAATTAATGAATATTCGATTATAAAAATATGTTAGGTGGATTCATGTATGAACTTCATATTTATTTTATTGTCACGAACATTATTATTCTATTTTATTCATGTATTTATTTTTGTGAGCCTGCGACCCAGTTTGGAGGAATTCGGGACCCGTAGTTTGAAGAATCCTGGTTTAAAGAAGTGCATACTGCATTAACGTAGGTGGATATAGGAGAGAAGAAATGTGATGATTTGAGGCGAGGGTGAGGGGGAAGAGGGTAAGAAAAATGAAGGTGATTAGTTGAAAAGTAATAACAAACAAATATAATTAGAATATCTGTTACATTATATCCTTTAAATAAAGGCACTGTCTTTTGTTCACCATCGTAGTGGGATAGACTACTGATTATATATTATCCTTTGGATATTAGACAGCTATCCCTGTATTCCTTTTATCCCTCGTGCTTGCCCCGTAGGGGGGTATTGCCTGTAATGATGTGGGCAATACTTTAAGGGTTTGGGCGCCCCTTCGGCCCCCGACACTAGCATATATTTCTTCAACTGTCCCTCCTTTCTTCCTATTTCCATCTTGCTTGCTGTCACACCTCTCTATCACCTATTCCTGGTGCTAAATGACCTCGCTGTTGCGCCGCCTAATATCAATCAAATCCCTCGTGCTTGTAGTCCACCCTATTTATCACCTTCTCCCAAGCCCAGCTGTTTTGTTTTCTTTTTCGGCAGAAGACTGTTTAATTTTCTAACTTTTTTAATAATCATATTTGTCAACAAATTCATTAAGCTATTTACCAGGATTTTTTCTTCTAAACATGCATTTCCTTAAAAATAATCGATGTTAAACTTAAATAGGCGCCGCTATATGGCGTTTTCAATAAACTTGGTCTAATTTTATGCATAGGCTATATATATTACAGTATCTCTCAAGTAACTGGCAACCTTACACATCCTCCCTACTGTCTTATCCCTCTCTCGCTTGCCCCTCCCTCCTTTCTTACCGTTTATCTTTTCTTTCTCATATTTTTAACCTTCTCATTCGTTCTTAAAAAGTTTTAATTACATAGGCCTTTCTCTCTTATCACTTATAGTCCAATTATATGATTCGAAAAACTACGGCTGAGATTATGTTGTTGATCGCATTTTGGTTCTCAATATGTAGAGGTTGATTGATTGATTGATATTAGGCGCCGCAACAGCGAGGTCATATAGCGCCAGAAAACGGTGATAGAGAGGCGAGACAGCAAGAAGGAAGGAAATAGAAAGAAAAGAGTGGTAGTTGAAAAACTAAAAGCTAGTGGCTGGGGCCGAAGGGGCGCAAAAACCCTTAAAGTATTGCCCACATCACTAATGCAGGCAATACCCCCCTACGGGGTCAATATGTAGAGAATTTAGAAAACAACTAGAGATTTATGGGGAAAGATATATGAATTATTTAGAATTAAAGTGTTGGCAGATACGCATTATTATCCCAGCCACATCATTTCGCCTTCATAAAACTGAAGGACTATAGGTTTCATGCATTGCCATTTGCTAGTTTGTTGCTAGTCAGAATGTTAACTTGTTAAACCCATTTACAGGAAAGAGAAATATATTATATCTTTCTTTTTAAATTACTTATAGGTATTCTATATTAAAGTCTGTTTCGATATACATTACCTTACTTTTTCTAGTTCCAGCATTACTGCGTAGAACACCATATGACACAATAAGGACCACAAGGACAGTAATGGTGATCAACGTGATGCTCATGTATCTCTCTATAGGTTACTGAACACAGTGTTTTATGCTCAACTTCAGAATTATGTTCTCAGCATCACAATTATAGGCAAAAATAATAAAAACAATATAAGAAATGATCTTTTATTATACGACAAATATTCAACTGCCTCGGTGCATGTACAGTACGTAAGTTATAAATACAACACGCATGTATGTACAGTACGTAAGTTATAAATACAACACACATGTACAGTACATAAGTTATAAATACAACACGCATGTACAGTACGTAAGTTATAAATACAACACACATGTACAGTACATAAGTTATAAATACAACACGCATGTACAGTACGTAAGTTATAAATACAACACACATGTACAGTACGTAAGTTATAAATACAACACACATGTACAGTACGTAAGTTATAAATACAACATGCATGTAAGGTACCCATGAGCGAGATTGTTAAGATTATGATAAACGAAATCTTCTGAAAAATTATATGAAAATGTAAGTATTGATAAAGTACAGCCAAAATCAAGATTTAGTATTAATGGATATTGTACAGCCAAAATCAAAACTCCGTAAAGATGGTTATGGTAGATTAACGATTATTTCATATTAGGCGCCACAACAGCAATGTCATATAGCGCCAAGAGAAGGTGATAGAGAGGTGAGACAGCAAGCAGCAAGGAAATAGAAAGAAAAGAGGGACAGTTGAAGAACTGAAAGGGAATGGCTTGGGCCGAAGGGGCGCCCAAACCTTTATTTAAAAAGGCCCACATCACTCCAGGCAATACCATGAGGATATGGTAGAAGCATAATCAAGCTTCACCCAAGTTTTCCTTTAATTGGTATATTGTTATTGACAAAATAGAAACTCGTGTAAACTTACAATAATTAAAAACGGCTTCAAACGCATTGAGTGGATTTATAAATGATTTATGTAGCCTAATATCGTGGCCAGAGTTTGCCGCCACCCTCATCTGGCCATCCCAAGGTTGTCGCATCCGTGGATATACTTGTTTCCTTTTAGACATTGTTTGTTGCGGGTTGCTGATGGTGTAATGGTTATCATCTTCGCCTGGCAAGAGAGAGAGATCTCGGGTTCGATTCCCGAGTCAGTGGAATTGTTGGATAATTTTTCTCAGCTCCCTATGTCCCTGTTTACCTAGTAGTAAGTAGTATCCTGCTGTAAGAGCAAGTATTGCAACCTTGTAGGCTGGGGGAAGATGTGTTGATGTAACAAGACTGACTGCCTTAATGATCAACACCATGAGTCGATAGGCATAAAGCTCTAAATATTCTTTTTCTTCTATGTTGGTAACACCTCTTAATCCATCATCTCTTCTAAATTATTTTTGATAATGCTAATATGAGTATGAAAAACTAGACTGTGATATATCGGAACATAATTATGTACGTCAATCAAAAACGGCAATCCGTTGACCATGCAACATACACATCATAGTTAACAAAACCACATACCGGTACTACTAATGTTTATGGGAGTTTTGGAGTAATATTAGAACCAATGAATATCATGTCTTCAGTCTTGGAAGATACAGTTCAGTCAAGAGCAGCATCTATCCTAGATAATGCATTAGGCCTGCAAGGAAATTATAAAACATATTAACAGAAACCAATAATTGAATGGTACATAAATATTAAACACTTATTACAACAAATATAAATAAGGGAAATAACTGCAGGCCAGCTGAAACCTTAACCGGAGAGACATGAGGGACAAACGCACCTCCTCCGATGTGCTCATGATGTGTCACAGTTGCAATATGACTTTACCATCATTATCCCCGATTTTTTCTGTGCTATTAGGCAACTCATACAGACATGTTTCATTACGGAACTTCTATGGTACTGAGCACAATGAAACCCCAGATAGCAATGCCGTTCACTAAAATTATTCATATTTATTCTACGACAAACCCATTATTATCTGGGATGTTAAATATAACAAATATGCAGATGTGAAACAAATAAAATATATTTTTGTCAAACTATTCAGGGTAGGATCTGCTATCTATCGATAATCTCACAACATATTATAAAAAAAATTTAAGAAGCAAATCTTTCTAAGATCCTGGAAAACGAGACATCAACTGTGATTCAATTAGGCATACCAACATCACAGAAGAATGTTTTATGCGATACATTCCGTTCACACAAGTATAAAAGGCTCGCCAGTGTAAAGATTAAACCGAATCAGTGGAATTGTTGACCAAATTTCCCAGCCCCCTATGTCCTTGTTCACGTAGCATTAATTAAGTAGGTACCCAGCTGTAAGAGCAAGGATTACAACTTTGTAGGCTGGGAGAAGATGTGTTGATGTAACAAGACTGACTGCTTTAATGACCAACACCATGAGTCGATAGACATAAAGCCCAAAATCTTCTTTCTAAAGATTAAATATTCCGTAGCTACTCACGGTTATAGGGACCATGTCGCATACTTTTTCGGGAATAACTTATATGACAAAGAGTAATGTCTATTATGTACACTACGTAGCCAATTCATTGTCAAAACCTTCTCCAATGATATGACTACATGTCAATGAGAGTTGGTGATACTCACCATGATACAAGCGTTACCCCTCCATTCATGAATTTTCAGTATCACCTGCGGGTTTACTATAGGAATGGTTAACAGGGGTCGCCACTATTGTTCAGATTCTCTGTTCTCAGACTGTATGATGGTGTACAAAATTTTATTCTCTCAGTCAACCGGAGTATAACTAAATCACGTATGATTTGAACGACTGAATAACAGATGGATGGATGATGATATGTCCTTTGTCGTTCGAACTACAGGTAAATCAGTCATATTATGGCTGGTTGAGGAAATTTAATGTATACACCATGCATGAATACATGTATACATTCACGTAAATAAAATATTCATAGTTAAATTTATGTACATATCAACAGGTGCACTTCGACTGAATCTGGGTCATTTCTTCACACATCTGTGCATCATCCATCCATCATATAGCATGTTTACAATTCTATAATTATTCACAACATACACACCTGTTGGCAGCTCGAAATATCAACAGAGAGAGAGAGAGAGAGAGAGAGAGAGAGAGAGAGAGAGAGAGAGAGAGAGAGAGAGAGAGAGAGAGAGAGAGAGAGAGAGAGAGAGAGAGAGAGAGAGAGAGAGAGAGAGAGAGAGAGAGAGAGAGAGAGAGAGAGAGAGAGAGAGAGAGAGAGAGAGATTTAATATGATATGATGATGAAAGAAAACCGCCCTAGGCCTGGAAGACCCTGTAGGGCGAGGGAAAAGGTGACAGAGAGGTAGACCAACGGACAGTTAAAAAATTGTGAGGAGAGAGCACGACTTCATCCAAGTCTATTACTTTTTCTTAGTGTATTTTTTCCTGAGTTAAGTAATTACAGAAATAATTTTGTACCTAACTGAGTTGAAAAATTATAATGATATCTCCCATCTATGTGCCTGAAAATAGACTTCCTCATAATACACATATGAGATATATTTTGTTGTTGTGTCTAAGGTATTGCATAGACTCCAATGTACACATCATAAACGACACCTTTGAATGACAGTACTCTTCAGGATTCTCTACGCGATATAAATTAAACTATATACATGACATCGAAAACCATGAAAAGAGGACATGATTAGGGACTTTGAGACTGGTACGTGGAGAGAATAGATGTGTCTGTCGAACTCTCCTCTAGCTGCCAGGGCCTGCCGCACCTGCAGCAGTTATTTTTTTTTCACCCTTCTTGTGACGACCAGGTTTAGCTAGTATTCATTCCCTCCATAGTTGTGAAGAGATACAGTAGGTGTCTATATCTAAACAATGAGATCGACTTTGCCTCCTACCTATGGTGGACTCACCCACTGATCGCTCTGGGTGTAAATAAACACAGACGGACCACCCTACTGTGGGTTGAGAGGTTAATCTCAAACATTAGTTAATTAGGGCTGGTTATAGTGGTTGCCGACGTCCCCCCAGGGCCCACTCCGTGGATGCTACCAACACCTGATGTGAGCTTCACACCTACTTCCAAGTGGGAGCTGCCTTCTCTACAGCGGCAGTTGGCTCTGGAACACATAGAAACAGTGACGTCCTCCATCACAGACCCATACTGCCTCTACACTGATGGCTCATTGCAGGTGGATGGTACACCCACCTACAAAAGCGCTGTCGCCTCACCAAACGGTTCTTGAAGTTTGGGGTTTAATGACTCGTGAATCGAAACACCATACACAACAACATTTTCCAACTATGAAGCTTGTGGGGTTCATGACTCTGTGGATGAGGCGACAGTGCTTTTGTTGGTGGGTGTACACTCTGCAAGATTTCCACCTGGACCACCCCCTCACTACGTGGCTAACAGCGCTTCGCTTGTGTGCATATACAAGACAACATTTCGAATCGGCAAAGTTTCATCTTCCGTATTCGGGTCGGAGAAAGGGGGAGGGGAGGAGGAGACAGACGGCTTGGTGTTTTTTTTTTTTTTTTTTTTTTTTTATTCATTGCGCCGTAGCGTCAGTCAACAGGCAGTCAACAATACACAAGGGTAGGCGGGACTCATGAGAATCCTATGACTACACACACACACACACACATCACTAAAACATAACAGAATGAAGCACAAGCATACAGACAAATATTTACCAACTTAAATCCAACAAAACGAGGGTGACGTACCAGAAGTTCCTCCAAAAGCTGGTGGTTCAGCAGGTGTCGACAAACCACATCAAGTGGCAGGCCCCGGGGCAGGAAATGTTGGACAGGCAATAGTGCTCTATAGTGTTAGCACGAGGCGCTCGACACAAGCGACACTCAGTGAAGGGAGGCTCACCCTGCATCCCAGCAGTATGGATCTGTGATGGAGGACGTCACTGTTTCTATGTGTTTCAGAGCCAACTGCCGCTGTAGAGAAGGCAGTTCTGACTTGGAAGTAGGTGTGAAGCTCACATCAGGTGTTGGTAGCATCCACGGAGGGGGCCCTGAGGGGACGTCTGCAACCATTATATCTATATTAAGACTACAGAGCATAGAGGAAACAGACCTTATAAGAGTACGTCCAGCAGGCAGTATGGGAGGGACGGGGGAGTTTGGTCTAAGAGAAGTCCTAACTAACTGAGAGTAATGGGGTGAAAGATGTGGGAAATGGAGTCACTTGACAGTGAAGCAAGTAACATTACAATAAATTCTCTCGATTAATGGGGGAAGACGTGTAACGTGTTGTTACGATGTAGTGAAGATGTTACCTTCACTTGGGGTTAATAAATGACAAATAAGTTTGTATTGGTCTAGTCTAGTCTATTTATTTCTTCAGGAAGCTAACATGGAATATGATCATGTGACAATATATTATAGTCAACCTGGAATATGTTCAATCATATACATAAGGGTTGCCTGCTACAATACTCCCCTCCTTAGTGACGAGGAAGGAGAAATTATACAGTCTTCTTACGGCGTCCGCTTGCGTTACGGAGAAGTTGTGGAACATATCAGTAGTGTGGAGTTGTAGGCGTAGTTGTAGTGGTCGAGGTCGTAGGATGGAGTGTAGCAGGAAAGCTGGTGCATGTGCGCGTGCGTGTGTGAGCGTGTTGCTGCAGTGCCAATGGAACTCCATGAGTCCCTGAGCTTACGATGTTTAATGTTGACAGCAAGGTCGAAGTTTGTCAAAAATCGGTGCTCAAAAATGGCTTGTATGTGCGCGTCGTATGTGCTAGTGCGTGCGCGTGTGTGAGCGTGTACTTGCGTGCGCGTGTGGCTGCTGTGCCAATGGAAGTCAATGACCCCTGGGCTTACGATTTTTAATGTCGACAACAGGGTCGAAGTTTGTCGAAAAATAGGTGCCCAAATTGGCTTGCGTGTGCTTGCGCGCGTGCGCGTGTGTTTGTGAAGCCTGGCACTTGACACAGGTGCGAGTCCAACTCCTGACGTCTTTGTTGATGTCTGACCAAATGAATCTTGAACGTATTATTTCTGGTGAAGCTTGTATTCCAGGGTGAGAGAAGTTATTCAAGCTATGGAAAAGAGGGTACCGATGATTCTTTGGCAAGGAAGGTCTGTTAGTGCCAGTAGATGTGTCCACATAGCTCTGCGAGTCAAAGAGACTGCTGTGATATTGCGGGATAGCGCATCTGCAGGTGCATTCTCAATTCCTTTGACATTACGAATGCCAGTTGTGAACTATGAAATGAAGTCCATTTGGCGGAGTGTAGAGGTGAGTGATCGGTAGCAATGACTTGTGGCATGCCTGCGTTGGTAGCACGCTTAATTCAGCTCCGGTGGCTGGAGGGCAGTTGCGTGGCTAGATTTTGTGAGACTAGGTTTGATGCCACTTGCTTTGAAGTTGCACTCTGGTATTGAGAACCACATAGCAGGGTCGTGAGTGCAGAATGTAGGGGCTTTGAAGGCCACTGAAGCTACATTCTTGTCGTTATTTGTCATGGTCACCCCAAGGTCACCAATTGTAACGCGTAGTTACGATGTAGTGAAGATGTAATCTTCACTTGGTGTTAATGGTAAATAAGTTTATGTTGGTCTAGTCTTGTCTATTTATTTCTTCAGGTTTTACATTGCATATAAAGTTTTATAGCTAACCTGGAAGCTAACCTGGAATATGATCATGTGACAATATTTTATAGTCAACCTGGAATATGTTCAATCATATACATAAGGGTTGCCTGCTACAGACGCAACTCACGCTGCATGTTCACTATCCTGGTCGACATTGGACAGCCGAGAATTATTCTCATTGCTCTATTCTTAATTTTTTGCTAAAGTTTGCAAAGTAGCCCTAGGAAGTTGAATCAAAGCAGGGGAGAGGTAATCAACAATTGAACGGATAAAAGCAATATAGATGGTCCTGGCTACAGGGATGGAGATGCCTGAGGAGTTGTTAGTGAGCCATTGAAGTGGCGTAAGTCGGCGCTGGAGACGACCCAATAAGTCCTGGACAATGGGATGGTCTCAAGGTCTGGCAGGGACAATCGGCCAAATATTGACTGGCGCGCCCAGGTAGCGGTACTGGGAACACATGGGAATGACAGTCCCTCCAATGGTGAACACTGGCCGAGCTTGAGGAAGGCGGCAGGTGAATATTCTGCTCTTATCTGGGGAGACAATAATGCCACAGTGAGAGGAGGCCACAGAGAAGGAGTCAAGAAACCGCTGGTGATCCCTTGGTGAGGTAGAATGAACACAGATATCATCAGCATAGCATGTAATTGTAGTTCCAGGAATATCAGGGAGAGAAGTGAGCAACCGATGCATTAGAATATTAAATAACAATGGGCTGAGAACACCCCCTTGAGGTGTACCAAGATTAAAACTGCACATAGGACTGAGCGCACCACTGAAAAACACACGGGAGGTCCTGTTACACAGGTAACCTCGAATCCACTGTAATAGATTACCCTTTATCCCAAAGTCAACCAGTTGATCCAAAATGACGTCTGTATTAGCAACATCGAAGGTCATTGAAGGCCACCACACTGTCCCTGGAGAGGCGAGAGTACAGGTCGACTAGGCAGTGGTGTGTGCTCTGCTGGGGAAGGAAACCAAACAGCCATGGAGAAAGGCGATATTGCAGTCAGTACATGAGACGATTGAGTAAGATTCTCTCCATAACCTTACAAAAACAGGAAGTGAGGGAAATAGGCCTGAACTTTGCAGTGAGGGCTTAGGGATGGGTATTATTGTGCTGCTGGTCCTGGCTCGTGGTACACAACCATCACGAAGACAAAGATTGTACAGTCGAAGTAGAGGGTTCCCAGGAACTTGTTGAAGTAGGCGCAGCACAGCATAAGTAATACCATCATCACCAGGGGAAGAAGCTGTACCCCGAGAGAGAGCACGATCAGTTATCTCCTCTGTTTCATCGTCATCATCCTGCAACAGAGCAGACACTAGACGTAGCCGAGTAATGAGGGATGAAGTAAACTATATTTGGTGTCCAAGTGTGTAGTCAGGTTTCTACAAAAATGAATATATGTAAATAAATTTTGTATTACTTGGGGAATAACACATTACTAATATGTTAATAAATATATTAAAATGGCTGTAATGTTGCATTAGCACATGTGACTCCTGTTCTCTGCACCACCACTCCTCCTTCCACCCACCAAGCCGTCTGTCCCTCCTCCACTCCCCCTTTCTCCGACCCGAATACGGAAGATGAAGCTTTGCCTATTCGAAATATTGTCTTGTATATGCACAGGAGCTCACACAAGCGAGGCGCTGTTGCCATGTGAGCCAAGCCAAGTGAGGGGATGGTCCAGGTGGATATCTTGAAGAGTGTACAGTCGGCGGCAGAAGTCCTGTCGCCTCACCTGCTTCACCGAGACAAGCAGTGTTCATGGACTCGAGAAATACTCACGTTTTCTACACCTAATAATCTCGAGTATATGAAGATCGCGTGTCTCGTTGAAGCAAGTGAGGCGACAGGACTTTTGCCGCCGACTGTACATATAATAAATAATTTTTATATCCTTTTGAATTTCATTAGTTTACTACCTCTAGGCAGGACTATTTTAAATAGTTTAGTTCTGAAAAAAAGGTAAGGATAAATTTACAATATTATTACAAGAAAAATCTCTAGATTGGAACACTGAATTAGGACCAATAGTTTTAAAATTCAATAACAAGGTGAAATATTTGTGTATCGAAGATACTTTGAGAATTTTTCTAGATTGGTAAATTACGTCTGTTGAATCAAATTTCTTTTTTATGGAAAAAATATCGGAAGAACTTATTTTGTGAAATGGTTAATTTTTTTTAGAAATGATGGCCAGGTGCTTGCCCATAACGAAATACAATAAGTAAGATGCGGATAGAAAAAGGTATAGTATACACCCATCTTAGACTCCTCAGTTATATTATGTCGGACTCTGTATAAGATACCAGTTATTTTTTATTAATTAATATGCATTTTCCAATTTAAATTTTCATCAACTAGAAATTTGGTAGTGTGGACTTGGGTTATTTGCTCATCGTATAACAGTACAGTAAAAAAATATGATTTATATACCTATTTTGAAAGAATATGTAATTTGTTTTGTTAATATTAAGCTTCAAGTTATTTGATTTAATTCAAATATTGATATTATTTAGTTCAGTAGTTACAGTTGCATGTAATGTATCTAGATTCATATCTTTCATTAATAAAGTAGTATCATCAGCGTAAATAGTAAAATATAAATTGGAGCTAACATCATTAGTATATATCATTAATATATAATAAGCAAAGTATTGGACCCAAAATAGATCCTTGTGGTACACCTTTGTTTATTTGTTTAATTGGCGAATACATTTTATTACAATAAACACTTTGTTTTCTGTTACTCATATAATCTGGAATAACCTATATGTGACTCCTATATGAATTAATTTATAAAGTAGAATATTGTGATCTATGGTAACAAATGCCTTTGATAGGTCAATAAAAATACCAACAACAAATTGTTTCTCCTCCAAACATTTATACTCATTATTCACGAATTGTAAAATAGCAGTTTCAATTGAATGCTGATTCCTGAAACCGTGCTGTTGTTTAATTAACAGTTTATTATCTTCAAAATATGACATTAGCCGAGAACATATTACCTTTTCATATATTTCACTAAAAGGTGGGAGAATAGAAATCGGTCAATTATTGTTTATATCCTTTTTGTCACCAGACTTAAATACTGGCACTACTTTAGCTTGTTTTAATTGGTCTGGAAAATAGCCTGTGGTTAAAGAAAGATTAATTGTGTGAGTCAATGGAATACTTATCAAATCAGATGTGGCTTTTAGTAATGTTGGAGGTATATCATCATGTCCTGGAGCATTAGTTTTAAAAAGATTCAAAATTTGCTTTACGTCATAACTTTTAGTGGGCAGCATGTACAGTCGGCGGCAGAAGTCTTGTCGCCTCACTTGCTTCACAGAGACATGCAGTGTTCATGGACTCGAGAAATACGCACGTTTTCTACACTTAATAATCTCGAGTCTATGAACATCGCGTGCCTCGGCGAAGCAAGTGAGGCGACAGGACTTTTGCCGCCGACTGTACAGTACAGTCTGCTGCACGATTCCCTGAACACTCTGAGGGAGACTCTATGTGGCCATACACGATCAGGTTGGCATGCCTGTAGCAGCAGAAACTCGTGACTGATGACTGAACGACTGATACAGGAAGATTTGTCTCAATCATAATATGTCATATATTTTACGCTTTCTGAAGCCAATATTGCAAGCTGTGTATACGAATATGATGAGAGGAAATTTAATAATAGTTCTTTTTTATATTATAAACCCACATTAAAAAAAAGTGTTGGATTTTCTTAATTATCTTACATCCTCCATCATGAAATGTGACCCGCTGATGAGATTATAAGATGAAAGATAAAGAATAATTATGCAACTAATATTTCACACAATGATCTACTCATCGCATTGTAAAAAAAATAACCAAGTAAACAATACACCTGTTTACTCAACTTTAGGTAACGGTGGATTAGAAATCTACCAGCCTCATATAATAGGGAAATAAAGTTGAATTTTCAATTTGAACAGTGTTTTTCACAATATAGGCAATTACAATACAGAAAAAAAATTGCGCATGTTGTGATGTCACTACCTCGCGTCAAACTTACCAAAGCAATAACAACAAGGCCTATCTGCCTAGGCCGTGAATAACAATAACCTTCTGCCGCCCTGGAGGAAGCCAACATTTCAGTCGTCCCTTCTTATTACGGAAATATCAGTGTGTATTACTCCTATCACTGCAAGATGGCCAGCAATCATCCTTCAAATGATGTGGTAAGTTTTTATTGTGTTTGTGAATAGCCTATATAAGTTGTAATTAGTAAGGAAAAAATGGATAGACGTGGACTAACTTAGTGGACCATGACGGTACGACAAGCAAGAGTTCTTTTGACTACACGACTTATTGGTAGCTCAAATGAACCTGCAATGAAATGACAATGTTTGTTTAGGTTGACAAATAGACGAACTTATAGAAAAATAGGTAAAATAAGAGATATAACTTCCCTTCTGCCATATAAACCAAGCCTCCCACAACACTCGATTCTAGTCTAGCAAGCTTCATATCATTTAAGAATCTATCACTGGGAAGCCATAGTCCTGTTATATTTATCTTGTGTCACAAGTAGGGTAGGTCAAACTGAAAATTTTGGTTTAAAACAGTCAACCAGTTTTACAATAGGGTTGGGATGTTTGATCAAATATATTGGGTGACCCTTCATTTCAGTGTGTGTTTTTGTTTATAATTTCTCTTTTAAGTATGGAGTTTTATTGTTCTATTTTTGAGCTAAATTTCATTATGTTAATAAAGAACGACATAATACTCAATGATGTGGTTAAGTTAGAAAGAAACAAACGTTTTCTACCAGCTGTGACCTTACCGGTACTTCCTGGTCAAGCCCCCCCCCCCCCCAACGGGAACCGCCTTGACGTGGTGGGAGGGCTTGCGTGTCTCTGAGACCTGGCGAGCTAGACTAGAGGGGGCTCCGGCCCCTGCTCTGTCTCGATTTCGGGGAGAGAGGGCTTCCCATGCTAGTAAGGTCGCCAGTGAGAGACCAGACTAAATGGTTCCCATGCATTAGGCTGCCAGTACGAGCCAACAGTGATGCCCTCCAGAGGGACTGCCCTCTAAGGACTGTTCTATGTTGGATGGTTGGGTGTCGGGCCAGGAGATGTTGGGGTAGGGGGTCTCAGCACCGTCTTGGGCAAACTTTCGAGCCATTGGGGCTGATTTTTAAAACGAGTGGCCCCGTGGGGGAAGAGGTACCCCGCCCACGGCGACCAGCGCTCGGTCCCCTCATCTGCCCGGTAGGTAGTAGCTCTTGGCTCCTGGGGCCATAAACATTAAATCAATGATATATGGATAAAGAAAAGCACCAATCTCTTCCTCGAGCGGTGGTCGACCAGGCCCTCGAGACGTCACTCTCTGGTCGTGGTGGTATGCAGAAAGCTGCAAATAAGAGTAGACCTAGCAGCTCGAGTGTTGTGTCGAAGAACCCTGTTAGCGATTTGGACACGTTAATGTTAACGAATGTACTTGCATCCCTTTTCTATGGTGCTATCCGCTCCATTTTTAAGTATTTGGGAGTAGTTCTTTGAATCCGAATCACATATGACAGTGATTGTAGGTCTAATCGGTGCTATATTACTTTCAATACGAATGCTGCTGCCAAAGCAGCATTTGAGGCAAAAGATTCTCTGACTGTGGGGGATACTCATTGTAAAGTTCAGATGATGCGGTCCACCAATGTAGTTGACAGTGAAAATCACTACTGCCCTAACATATTTGATGACTCTGTAGAGCATGTCCCAAAGGAACGTCGGGTTCCTACACCCTTTTGGTTTGTGGCTTACTACAGGGAGGGACGTGGTAACCTTATCCATGCTTCCCGGTATCTGGAGAAAGAAATTAGATTATTACCAATGGGCCACATAAAGAAATATTGTAAGGGCGTTTTAATCAGAGCCAAAGATCTTACACAGGCCATGATCCTCAACAATCTCCCCTGTCCTTCTGGTAGCATGTTTGAATCTATTAAACCACATCAAACATTTAATTATAGCAAGGGCCGTATATATAATAAGGACCTGTATGAATTATCAGAGGAGGACATTCTCGCTATGTGCCCAGACAGTGTCCAACGAGTAACAAAGATGAAAGGCAGTAAATATATGATCATCCTCACTTTCTATGGCTCGCATATCCCAGATCGCATTAACATTAACCCCACCTCTTTTGAGGTGAAGCCTTTTGTTGAGCGTCCCCTACAGTGTTTCTGTTGTTATGAGTTTGGTCATAGGAGGAGGAACTGCAACAACCGTTCCCGATGTGGTAATTGTTCTGCTCTTGACTCACATCTTACTTCTGAGTGTCGGTCACAGAGTTACTGCTTTTACTGCAGAGATGCTCACCCCTTGCGTTCTCGCCAATGTAAGATGTACCTCCTTGAGCAGGATATCCTCCACTTGGCTAATACCCAATTCATTATCATTGGTAGTACCAGACGGCAACTCAACTTCAGGCGACAGAAGGATGGTGGTGTGAAGACATACGCCTCCTCCCTTCTCCCTAAATGGGTTGCAGCACCCTCTCAACCCTCTCAAGAGGCAGCTGCTTTTTGCTCTAGGTTACACTACATAATAGTTTCTCTGTCTTGGAAACTTTATCAGACACTCATTCTGGTGACCCTTCAACTGATGACAATTATCAGACTTTAGCTAAAGGTGTCCATGTGGTAGAGGTTCACGCTGCCACACGCTCTTCAAAAAGGGAACTTAAGTCACCTAAACTGCCACAGAGACGCCTTCGTGGTTCCTCTGAGGCACTTGACTCTATAGATGTTCCTCCTTGTAAGCAACCATCTCTGTGGACTCATTCATAGTTTCCTCTCAATTTCACCAGAAGCGTTCTCGTGGCTCTGATGAATCTCTTGATTCAACAGAAGTTCCTCCTAGCAAGCTTCCTTCGAGATCATCAGAGGGGCGTGAAGTTAATGTAGATGCCACGGATGTTGTGACTTCAAAAGATTCAGTTTCTCTTCCGCTTGAGCGGCGGAGTGATTCTACCACCTGTATTATGGATGTTGATGTATCTGCCTGTGTCAGTGATACCACTGATGTACAGGACAATACCAATGTAATTGTTTCAAAGAATATCCCAGCTCATATACCTTCATCTTCTTCTAACATATCAGATGCTTCAGGGACTCGTCTACAGGTCTCAATTCGCTCTTCTTCTAGTGGCCCAGGATTAGACAAATCATATCGTTTGAGTAAACCCTCAGGTCGAGGTGGTAGTGGGAAGTACCTCCGTGAGGCTTCCCCAAAATCAGTACTAAAGTAACACTGTTCAAGGTCCTTCAGTGGAATTGTCGTTGCTTGCGTGTTTCTTCTCTCTTGCTTCTCTCCTGCATGTTTTTCTCTCCAAGAGACAATGCTTGGGGACTACATTCCTGCCAGTCCTCCAGCATACTCTGCATTTTATTCCAATTCATTTGAAGGGCAGGGTTACCATGGTGGCTCTGCCATCCTAGTTTGCCGAGATATTCCATGCACGAGCCTGGAGCTTGACACTCCGCTCCAAGCTATTGCAGTTAAGGTCTTTATGGACCGCCCGTACACTGTGTGCAGTCTATACCTTCCTCCCAGTGTTACAGTTGAGAGGGGTGATCTCAACTGTCTTGTACGGGACCTTCCTTCTCCCTTTATTTTATTGGGTGATTTCAATGGTCGTCATCCTCTGTGGGGTGACAGTTCGGTCAACCCCAGGGGTGTTTTATTGGCTTCTGTTACTGAGGATGAGGGATTCGGGGATTTAAATACGGGAGATGTGACACATTTTAATAGCCCTACTAGAACTTTTACCGCTATTGACATTTCCCTTTGCTCACTAAGTGCTCTGTTGAGTTTTACTTGGAGAGTGTTGCCTGATTTATATGGCAGTGACCATTTCCCTATACTTTTAGAAGGTAACAGGTACGAACCACAGCCTCGTCTTCCTAGGTGGAAATTAGAGAAGGCTGACTGGCAGCTAACTTCTTCGGTCTCTACTGTAGCCGATTTTGGTAGCTCTGATGAGGCTGTAACATATTTCACTGATATGCTCCACTCTGCGGCTCTCAACTCTATCCCGAAAACTTCTGGCTACTTTCCCAAACGTCCAGTCCCTTGGTGGTCACCAGTCATCTGCACCACTGCTGTGAGGGAGAAGTGCGCTGCTTTCTCTCGCCTTCGTCGCAATCGCGGCGACCCAACTCTTTTAGAGGACTTCTGACGGGCAAGGGCTCAGGCTAGACGAGTTTTAAAAGAGGCCCGACGTGCACCTTGGAAGGCCTATGTGTCTTCAATTAATACTAAAACTCCACTCACCCAAGTGATCAGGAGAGTCCGTAAGATGACGGGGAAGCTTTCTCCTAGTTCTCCACCTGTACTTAAGGTCAATGGAATTAAGATCATGGATGGTTTGACAGTGGCCAATACCATGGCGAAGGCTTTTGCAAAGGTCTCCAGCCGTGACTCTCGACCTCTGGGTGTCAGGCATGAGTTAAGAGCCAAGGAGCGTACTGTTCTGGATTTCTCAGGGAACGAGAATGAAATTTATAACCATATATTCACCCTGAGAGACCTGCATTCTGCTCTCCCTCTCTCTCTCTTTGGCGACACTTCTCCTGGGCCAGACAACATCCCATATGCAATGTTGCGACACTTGGGTGAGGAGGCGATCTCATTTCTTTTAGCTTTATATAACAGAATCTGGCTGAAGGGTGTCTTCCCTCTGGGTGGAGGGTTGCTACCATCCTTCCTTTCCTCAAGCCGGGCAAGGACTCTGGTGTTTCCTTCAATTACTGACCAATTGCCTTGATTTCCTGTCTCTGTAAACTATTTGAAAAGATGGTGAATGTCTGACTGGTATACATCTTGGAACGGGGTGATTTTCTGTCTCCCCCCCAGTCTGGCTTTCGTAAACACCATTCCACTACAGATGCTCTGGTCAGGTTGGAAATTGCTGCATGGGAGGCCTTTGCACAACATCAACACCTTGTGTGTGTATTCTTTGATTTAGAGAAAGCCTATGACACTACATGGCAATATGGCATCCTGCAGCAACTCCATTTATATGGCCTGCAGGGTCGCCTTCCATACTTTCTTAAGGAGTTTCTCAGTGGTCGCAGGTTTTCTGTGAGGGTTGGTACAACCCACTCAGCATCTGTTGCACAGGAGGAGGGTGTCCCCAAGGGAAGCGTCCTCAGTGTCACATTGTTTGCAGTAGCAATTAATGCCATTGCCTCATCCCTTTCGGACGGTATTGCCAACTCGATGTACGTTGACGACCTAGCAGTCTGGTTTGCTGCTTCCCGTATGTCAGTGGCGGAGCGGCGCATGCAGCTTGCCCTTGACAGGGTGTCACGTTGGACTGGTTCTCATGGGTTTCGATTTTCTCCTTCCAAGACAGTTGCTATGCACTTCTGCCGCATCCGAGGCGTCCACCCCGATCCAAACTTATTCATGTATGGTCATCGGATACGTTGTGTCGAGGAGACTCGCTTTTTGGGTCTCATTTTTGACAAACATTTGACTTGGGATCCCCACTTAAGTACACACAAGGTCTCTTGCCTCCAGGCTCTTAACCTGTTGAGGGTCCTGGGCCATACGTCCAGGGGGGCTGATCGGGCCACTCTCCTCCGCCTATACCATGTTCTTATTAGGTCAAAACTCGACTATGGGTGCGAGGTGTACTCTTCTGCCACCGATGCCCATCGCAGAGTTTTAGACCCTGTTCATGATACTGGAGTACGTCTAGCGACCGGAGCCATCAGGTCATTCCCAATCCCCAGTTTCCTGGTGGACGCTAATGAGCCACCTCTTGATCTCCGTCGCCATTCTTTGATGGTTCGTTGTTGGCATCGATTACATCGACTTCCTGACTCCCTTCCCTGCTTGGCGGTGTCATCTGATATCATGTCTCAGTACTACCTTTTGCATTCTCGTAAACAATGACCCTTTGGCTTCCGGGTCTATAAGGCTATGGAGGAGATGGGCATTGATGACTTCCAGATTTGTCCTGTGAGGGTCCCCAGGGTGGCTCCATGGCTTCTTCCAGAAGTTTTCCCCTGCACCTGCTCTACAGACAAGAAGGAATCTCTTCCTCCTCCAGTGGCTCGTTCCCTCTTTTTAGAACATGCCTTCACTCACAGGGAGTCCCTCCCTGTGTACACTGATGGGTCAAAGTCTGATGCTGGAGTTGGCTTTGGAGTTGTCTTTCCTGACTTTTGCCGTAGCAGCAGGCTCCCTTCAGTCATGTCAATTTTTACTGTTGAGCTCTCGGCCATTTTATATGCCCTCCAAATGATTTTTACTCTCCTTCAGCCTTCGTTTATTATTTTTAGCGATTCCTGTAGGGCCTTGGAGGCCTTGTGCCAATTTAACTCTTCCCATCCCCTGGTGTTGGCCATTCTTGAGTGGTTTGTCCTCCTGGGTCGTCGTGGCCGCAAAGTCACTTTTTGTTGGGTCCCGGCCCATGTGGGTGTTGATGGGAATGAGCGGGCTGACGCCCTGGCTAAGGCTTCGGTCTCCAATTCTCAGCCTCCTGCCGGGCGTCATCCTGTTCCTGCAGTGGACCTTCGACCCTACATAGATGCTACCGCTCGTTCCTGCTGGCAGGACAGATTGGACGCCATCGGAGCTAACAAGCTCTGCGACATCCGCCAGCACTTTCGTTTGTGGAGCTACAGTGGCCTGTCCCGCCGGTGGGAGATGGCTCTTGTCCATCTCCGCATTGGCCACATATTATTGACTCATGGCTTTTTAATGAAGGGGGCTCACCCTCCTTACTGTGATGATTGTCTTGTCCCTTTGGCAGTACGGTATCTTATTGTCGAGTGTCCCATCCTTTGGGACCTTCGTCGTAGACACCTCTCCGAGTACCGGGAGGGTGACGGTTCTTACAGTCTCTCCCAGGTGCTCGGGGAGGAGGCTTGTAGTGTGGGAGGGAACACCCTCTCCTATGTGGAGGAGGCTGGCCTTCTCCACAAAATGTGATTTTATGATATTTATGGTTTTTAGATGGTTTGATTTTTTTTTTTTATGTCGACGGGTTCTTTTAGTAATAATTTGCTTTTTAGTTTGTGTGTCTTTTAATCATGGTGCCTATCCCTTTCGGGTGTTCATGTTTTATTAATTATGTAGATGACAATTTTATGTTGGGCGGTATATGACCTTAGCTGTTGCGCCGCCAGATGCTTAGTTGCATCAAAAATCAATCAATCAATCAATCCTAGGCAAGCCTTCCAACCTAACCTCACAGTAATAATAATTATCCATAGCCTAAGTGAATTTGGTTTAGTTTTCATATAATATTTTCACAATATTTACTCATTTTACAGACATGTCAGAGGGTGGCCATTCTTCCTGGATATGTGAAGGCAGAGACTCACGCAATCTACCCAAAGTAGACCCCCTGATGATCGCTGATTATTATCAGAGGCTCTGTAATCCAGCCATGAAGCATGTGAAATTGAAAAGGTACAGTCACATGTCATATTTGTAGGTACTGTATGTAGCTCATCTCAAATTATAGGAAAATAAACTATGTATTGAAATTGTTTTTTTATTTTTTTATTGTCTAGAAACATTTGGTTGCAAATAAACTGAAGATTACCGGCATATCAGAAATAACTGGACCAAGTTAATTCATACTAAATTTATGAAATAATATGACCCAACCTATTAAAAAAAAATAATTCTTATGTCCATTAATGGTATTATTGTTGTTGCCTTCCAGATCTGTGGGGGAGGATTATGGTGATGATGCTGTTGGCTATGTGCAGATGCAGCGAAAAGATGGAATGTGTGAGATTGCTGCACGAATATCACCAGAGCATCGAGTAACAACAAAGCCTTACCGTGTTGTTGCCGTCATCAATGAAAAGGAAGAGAAAATACTTGAGGTCAAGTGTCAAGACTGTGCAGCAGCACAGAGACCATGTAAACATGCGGCTGCCTTTGTCGGGTGGCTTCTCAGACACAGTGGTGAGAAATCAGTCACCTCTGTAAAATCTTTATGGAAGAAAGCTAGACTGTCTAATGTTACTGTTGAAACAAAAAGTACGAGCCTTGCAAGTCTGAAGAAGAAGGCAAGGAGATCAAGTGCAGCTGTACAAGATATTGGTGAGCAGTTTTTTAGGGAGGTCCTTGCTCTTCCATCACAAAGTAGCCTTATATATGACTATTATGGAAACAACCTTCAATATTTAGAACTTTTTGGCATTGATCAGTTGCTACAAGCTTTCTATAACGAACAAACTGGTGTACTGACAAGTGACGGGTTTTTGCAGTTTTGTAAAGCAAAGATGACTTCAGATATATGTAAAATGATAGAAAAGGAAACAGTTGCCCAGGCTAAGTCATCTCTTTGGCATGCTTTGAGATTTGCACGAGTAACTGCATTGGTGCTACAAAGCTAAAAGACACGGCAGCTATGCAGAGGGGTAGGGAACTGGAACCAAAAGTGCTATTAGAATTGGAGAAACAGATTGGGGGTATAAAGCAGTCTGGTGTAATTTTTGATAGAGATTTACCTGTCCTGGGTGCATCTCCAGATGGCATACCATCAGATGGAATGGCTATAGTCAAGGTTAAGTGCCCAACAAGTGAAAAGAGTTTTAGAAGATACATTAAGAAAGATGGAACTCCTGCAGCAAAACATGTAGCACAGATACAGATGCTCATGCACATGGCTATAGGAAAAATACTGCTCTTTTCTGTGTTGCGGACCCTAACTTCGAACACAACAAGCATGTAGTAATATCAAGAGTAAAATATGACCATGAATACTGCACAGATCTCCTACAGAAGTGTATATCATTCTGGGAAAAGACTGTATTTGTAGAACTTAGTAGGTCTTATGGATTTCTGTCTTAGTTACTGTAGTTTATTTGAATGTTGTAACATTAAGTTAGAATAGAGTTTTCCAAAAATGTTACTTGATACAGTATGTTTTTTTAATGTTGCAACATCAAGTTAGAATATAGTTTTCCATAAATGTTCCTTGATAGTGTATCATCAGGATTGTAATAAAAAAAAATAGAAATTTTACATTTATTACATCTATAAATTATTATTTCAGTAATAATGTATTACAGTATATGAAATATTGTTGACATATAAATAAACCTATTGCACCTTGTAAATACTTCATAAATAAACCTATTGCACCTTGTAAATACTTCATTTTACTATACAGTACTGCAAATCCATAACTTTAAACTTATCCTACACTTTTACGATTCTTTCCTGACTATTTATCTTCCCACATGCAATTTTGACGACATCATCCAGGAAATCCACCATTGACATTGGAACACAAGAGTGCATGCAGAGAAACTTGAAGAGCCTGACCCGTCGAATAACCCTCTCAATGTGTATTCTGAGAGCAGCCACAGCTTTCATATCAAATACATCTTTTGATGCTAACTGCTCATTTTTTTTTTTTTTTTACACTCACAGTGCGTACTAATTTGCAGCCCCTTGCAACCAAATCTGTTTCAATCTCTTTGAATCCTCTGTCTGCAAATACAGTTATCCCTTCCCTCAAGCACTCCAAGTTGCCTGACTGTCTCAAGAGTTCCATGTCACTGCAAAGATGGACATGCATTATACAATGAAAAATAATCATTTGGTATGCAAATAATATAAATATTTTCAATAATATATACTGTAACTAGTAAGCTCGGTTGGGGAGGTATACCCTTCACAAAAGATTCCTAACCAAAGTTCCAATAATGCTTATAATTTTGGTTGGCGGGCTAACAAACTGGGTCGCGAAAAACCACTGTGGAATCGGACACGTTACCAAAGGTCCTCGTTTGTTGGCTAGCCAACAAACATTGAGTAGCAAAAACTATTGTATGATCAATATTTCTCTTCTCTGACTGTATCTCTTTTCTCTGTGTGCATATATAGACTTATATATATAAGCCAGTATAAACACACATAACAATAATGTTGGTGAGTATTTTTCTTTTTTTTAATTTATTGCACCGTGGCGTCAATCAACAGGCAGACAACAATACATAAGGGTAAGCGGGACCCATGAGAATAAAATGACTACACACACACACACGCACACACACACACACACACTTCACGAAAACATAACAGAATGAAGCGCAAGAATATAGACAAATATTTACATTATGACCTACTTAAATCCACCAAAACGAGGGTGACGTACCAGAAGTTCCTCCAAAAGCTGGTAGTTCAGCAGGTGTCGACAAACCACATCAAGTGGCAGGCCCCGGGGCAGGAAATGTTGGACAGGCAATAGTGTTTTATAGTGTTAGCACGAGGCGCTCGACACAAGCAACACTCAGTGAAAGAAGGCTCACCCTGCATCCCAGCAACTTGCCACGGTGGCCGGTAGCAAAGTCTCAAACGAGCAGAGACTACATGTGCCTTTAAACCATGAGGCCTCGACGACGGTAGGAATATTTGTGACGGCAGACAGACTCGTGATGGAGATGCTGAAGGGCCTCTCTGCATCCCTGCGTCACCGTACAGGGAATAAAGGGCAGGTTTGGAGTCACAAAAAATGGCAGCATTCACTCCACGTTGACAAACAACACTAACAGCATCCAGAATGGCATTCAATTCACAAAATTTGGAGCGAAAGTGGTTACAGAGACGACGGCCAACCCAGCCCCCTGGAGGTGACTCCATGTCAGGTGAGAAAACGGCACAACCTGCTGTACCATCCACCTACAATGAGCCATGTGTTGGTAGCATCCACGGAAGGGCCCTGGGGGGACGTCTGCCACCATTTTATCTATATTAAGACTACGGAGCATAGAGGAAACAGACCTTATAAGAGTACGTCCAGCAGGCAGTATGGGAGGGACCGGGTAGTTTGGTCTAAGAGAAGTCCTGACTATCTGAGAGTAATGGGGTGAAAGATGTGGGAAATGGAGGCACTTGACAGTGAAGCAAGAAACATTAGAATAAATTATCTCGACTAATGGGGGAAGACGCAATTCACGCTGCATGTTCACTATCCTGGTTAACATTGGACAGCCGAGAATTATTCTCATTGCTCTATTTTGAAATTTTTCTAAAGTTTCCAGAGTAGCCCTAGGAAGTTGAATCAAAGCAAGGAAGAGGTAATCAACAACTGAACGGATAAAAGCAATATAGATGGTCCTGGCTACTGGGAAGGAGATGCCCGAGGAGTTGTTAGTGAGCCATTGAAAGGTGTAAGTCAACGCTGGAGACGACCAAACATGTCATGGACAAAGGCATGGTCTTGAGGTCTGGCAGGGACAACCAGTCAAATATTGACTGGCGCACCCAGGTAGCGGTTCTGGGAACATATGGGAATGACAGTCCCTCCAATGGTGAACACTGGCCGAGTTTGAGGAAGGCGGCAGGTGAATATTCTGCTCTTATCTGGGGAGACAATAATGCCACAGTGAGAGGAGGCCACAGAAAAGGAGTCAATAAACCGTTGGAGATCCCTTGGTGAGGTAGAATGAACACAGATATCATCAGCATAGTACGTAATTGTAGTTCCAGGAATATCAGGGAGAGAAGTGAGCAGCCGATGCATCAGAATATTAAATAACAATAGGCTGAGAACACTCTCTTGAGGTGTACCAAGATGAAAACTGCGCAAACGACTGAGCGCACCACTGAAAAACACACGGGAGATCCTGTTACTCAGGTAGCCTCGAATCCACCGTAGTAGATTGATTACCCTTTATCCCAAAGTCAACCAGTTGATTCGAAATGACGTCAGTATTAGCAAAATCGAAGGCACTTCGAAGGTCAATGAAGGCCACCACACTGTCCCTGGAAAGGCGAGAGTCCAGGTCGACTAGGCAGTGGTGTGTGGTCTGCTGGGGAAGGAAACCAAACAGCCATGGAGAATGGCGATCCTGCAGTCTGTACATGAGACGATTGAGTAAGATTCTCTCCATAACCTTACAAAAACAGGAAGTAAGGGAAATAGGCCTGAACTTCGCAGTGCCGGGCTTAGGTATGGGTATTATTGTGCTGCTGGTCCAGGCTCGTGGTAAACAACCGTCACGAAGACAAAGATTGTACAGTCGAAGTAGAGGGTTCCCAGGAACTTGTTGAAGTAGGCGTAGCACAGCGTAAGTAATACCATCATCACCAGGGGATGAAGCTCTACCCTGATAGAGAACACGGCGCAACTTCTCCTCAGTTATCTGCTCTGCATCATCGTCATCATCTTGCAACAGAGCAGGTGTAGTCGATGGACAGAAGCACGGGAAGCGAGTGCATCTTTTATGTGGATGGGTAGACTGGCTGGGGTAGATTGTTCTGACCAGGCATCGACAAGTTGTTGGGCATATGCGGCAGGAGTGTGATGACGAGCAGTGGCCGGTTTCTTTGTAACAACCCGACGGATGAGGTGCCACATAGAAGCTACATTCGTTTGCTGGTTGATGCTGTCCGTGAACCGCTGCCAAGACACAGTGTGAGCACACTCCTGCAGTGCGACTAAACGTCCCCAGACTTCTGGTAACGATGGAGCAGGTCAGGGGTTAGGTTGGCTTGAAATAATAGGCCATCACGTTCAGCCTCCTCCTTTGCCTCCTGTATACGTGTATCCAGCGTCCAGGAGTGGGCAGCATGGCAATGTTGGAGGTGTGGCCGGGAGACGTATAGCCTATAAAAGTCATGAGTAGCAGATACAAGATCAGAGTACAATTTCTCAGGTGAAGATATGTCAAATGTAGGGATTACATGGGCCATAAATGTGATGTAAGTCGGGCAATATTTAGGGGGCTGCCCTAGATGGATGGGGTAGGCTGGGGGGTAGGAGTGGACGGAGTCTGGGGTGTAGCAGTAACTTTTCACCAAAGGTCTGGGGGTCGCGTTGGTATCTCTCTGTCAGTGAGGGTAGATTAAGGGAGATTAACGCCTGGTCATAGTTAGTGTAGGTGATCCCCAGTATAATTTTACAAGCTCTCTTCTGTACCCTCTCCAGCCGGCGTTGTTGAGTGATGTTTAGTGATGATGACCAGGCTGGAGATGCGTATGTAAGCTTGGGCAGGATGATGGTAGTATATATGTCACTCAGTTATTGGTGTAAGGCACCCAAGGACTTCATTGTTTTCAGCATGTAAAGTCTGTAGGTGGTTGCCTTGATGTGTGGTGTGCTGCTTCCAATCCAGTTTATTGTCAATGTGTGTGTATGTGTGTGTTATCTGAGGATCTACATGCAGGGACTCACCAGGCAGGGTGTAATGGTCACTAGGGATGCCTGTGAGTCTTATGGGAATATTGTAATGCTGAGAGATCTTATATATACCTGTCTCACACTTCATTCCTCGCACTCACTACCAACACTAATGTCTTTTGTGTGTGTGTGTGTGTTATGGTTCCTCACACTCACTACTACCAACACCACTGTCTTCTGTGTGTGTGTGTGTGTACTGTAAGGCTGAGAGATCTAATTATACACATTTCACACTTGATTTCTCACTCTCACTACCACCACCACCACTATCTTCTGTGTGTGTGTGTGTATTTTCTTTTGAGGGTGTTGGCACATGAGTTCTTTACACCCATTCTTTACCACACTCTTACGGGACCCTGAGAAGTCGTCAGAAAAATGGAGATAAACGAATCATTCAAATATTGCCACGTAGCAACGCCTACATGGAAGGAGCTTGTTTCGTGGCATGGTCAGGAGGAATCAGAAGCCACCAACTTTCATACACGATCACAAGGTCCTTAATTAAAGAGGAGGGGATAGCACACTGGATAGGAAATGAACGACGCCTATCAACACTAAATATCTTCTGTTTCTCGTTGTGTTTATTTTATCGATGTGATCTTTTCTGGCGTTGTGACTTGAGTTGGGTTTATGTAGGATTTTTTGTGGCGAGTTGAAGGTTACTGATTCCTCCATAGTCCCTCTCCCCCCCCCCAAAAAAAAAATGTATATAGACAACTAACAACAACAAAAGGAATACAGAGGAATAAAAAAAAATAACAAAAATACCTGGCTCAGTGGATACCATTAGGTGTGTGTATGTGTGTGTGTGTGTGTGTGTGTTCTGTCCCTCATGGTGTTATGTTTCTCTCACCTTCCCTTTCTTTCCCTCTCCTCTCCCTATTCCCTTCATACCTCTCCCTCTCCCTCCTCTTCTTTCCTCTCTTCCCTTTTATGGCCCTCCCTCTTACACACACACACACACACCCTCCTCCACTCTCTCTCTCTCTCTCTCTGTCTCATAAACACACACACCTCCCTCCCCTCTCTCTCTCTCTCACACACACACACACACTCTCATCAACCGTACACTCTATCCTCTCCTCCAATGACATAATTACTAACATGCACAGAAACTCTAAAACATTGAGAGTACGGGGGCGGGAACCAGGGAAATAAAATGCAAAACTGGCAACTGTCCAACTCAATCTGTCGTGAAAAAAGAGAGAAGAAATAAAGATAAGCTTCAATTGTTGCGATTCGAAGCTTCACACATGTCGAATCCCAAGTTGAAGGGAGTATTTAAGCTTCAATTGTTGTGATTCGAAGCTTCACACGTGTCGAATCCCAAGTTGAAGGTAGTAATTAAGCTTCAATTGTTGCAATACGAAGCTTCACACGTTTCGAAATGTGAGTTGGTTGGTTCGAACCGATAATATGGAACTCTGAACTTTGGAATGGAGGGAGTTGGTGGTCAGTGTTATGTTGAAGGTCGTAGGGTGAATATCTATCTCTTATTTTCTCTCATTTTTATCTCTTTATCAATTTCTGCTGTTTTCTTTCTCTTTCTCTCTTTTTCTTTCTGTTGTTCTCTCTTTTTCTTTCTCTTGTGTGCCTGAGTGAGGTGTACAAATGTTCCGGTGTTGTTGGCTTGGCTGACGTGCTGTGTACCCAATGTGTGTGTGTGTGTCCTGCTGCTCCTTCCCTCCTTCCCTTGTCTCTCCCTCCCTCCATCCAGCCCTACTTCCCTCCTCTCCTTCCATTCCTACTTCCCTCCTCTCCTTCCATTCCTACTTCCCTCCTCTCCTTCCATTCCTACTTCCCTCCTCTCCTTCCATTCCTACTTCCCTCCTCTCCTTCCATTCCTACTTCCCTCCTCTCCTTCCATTCCTACTTCCCTTCTCTCCTTCCCTCCATCCATTCCTACTTCCCTCCTCTCCTTCCCTTTATAAATCCCTACTTCCCTCCCTACTTCCTTCCATCCATCCATACTTCCCTCCTCTCCCTCCCTCCCTCCATCCATCCCTACTTCCCTCCTCTCCCTCCATCCATCCCTACTTCCCTCCATCCATACCTATTTCCCTTATCTCACTCCTCTCTCCCTTCCTCCTTTTATCCCTATTTCCCTCCTCCTTTCATCCAGCCCTTTCTTCTCGACTCACTCCAGTCCTTTCTTCCCCCCTTCCCCCCTCTCCTGTCCTCCCTTCCCCCCTCTCCTGTCCTCCTTTCCCCCCTCTCTTGTCTTTCCTTCCCCCCTCTCCTGTCCTCCCTCCTTGCTCTCCTCCCACCCTCACTCTTTCTAACTCGCATCTGACTGGAAGGAAGCAAATGTGACCCATATTTAAAAAGGGAGATCGCCATCTTCCTGGAAACTACCGACCAATCAGCCTTACATCTGTAGTAGGAAAGGTATTGGAGGGTATAGTTGCAGATAGAATAGTAGATCATCTTGAATCATATAATTTATTGTATGATTCACAGCATGGTTTTAGGCGTCGGCGTTCATGTTTGACCAACTTGATTGAATTTTTCCACGGTATGCTTTCTGAGTATGACCAGTGCCGGGCAATAGACATCCTTTATCTGGACTTTCAGAAAGCATTTGATAAAGTACCTCATCAGAGGTTGATGGCAAAAACCCGTGCACTGGGAATAAGGGACATGCTTGCTAAATGGATTGAGAATTGGCTGACTGACCGGCGCCAAAGAGTAGTAATCAATGGGGAAGCCTCAAGTTGGGCATCAGTCACAAGTGGGGTTCCTCAAGGTTCAGTTCTAGGTCCACTGATTATGCCCGTTGGGCAAACATTGTTGCCACGTCCACATGGCGAGCTTTGCTTGGCAGTCTGTATTCGGTGTGACGTGAGAAATGGAAAAACCGCGCTTAATTCTCCATTTCTGTCGCCAAACAGGGCACAGACTACCGTGCAAAGCTCGACATTGCGGACCTGGCATAATTACCAGGTCACGATGGGAAGCGTGAATGAGTGGCCTGATGTTACAAGAGAGTACAATTGCATCCACTTAATATTGAGTATGTTACCTGTATATGTTTTCGTAGTTATGTGATAAGCATTACATTAATTAAACCAACCTAGTGTGTCCTTTGTTACCTTAGATTACTGATAAACCAGATATTTCACAGGTGATTTCATATCAGCTGTTATGCAACGTAGCATAACTATTATAATTTTCACGTTTGTACTGTATGTAATTAACCACACACCTGTCCTCTTTATGTTTGCCACTCCACTAGTGAGTAAGTGTATCACACTACGTCATCCGTGGATAACTGATTTAGTAGAGAAGAAATGGGATCAAACGTTTGTAGTGGTGGTGGTGTGGGCGGCAAGCGAGACAGGGGAGGGGGAGGGGGGATTAGGAAGTTGGGAGGATTAATTAAGGCAGTAACGTCTTACATGTTCACTATTATCTTACGGTTCCTCCTTGCCCGTTTGACACTGAATTTATCAATATCATCAAATGGGGCTGGTGGAGGAACCATAAAATAATCGTGAAGATATTAGACGAACGACACGAGATCATGATTCGTGACGTGCTCGACCGTGTGGATAAGCCTTTATAATGCATGATTATGATCAATTTCACTCTACTTTCACACCAGATAATGGTCATAAACCCAGGTGCGTGTGGTGTGGAGGCCGTGATGGATGTGAATGCTTGCCCCATAACCAGTCCTGACTATGCATCGGTTCAGGAAATAGCTTGGGTTAGTTCGAACCCAATTAAAACTCCTTTTCTAAATTACCAGCCTGTATAGTTAAAAATGACTGACGTAAGATTCGGCTGATATAATATCATCCATGCAACACATGGCAACGTGTTCACCTACAGTGAACATAAGAAGCTATCTCTAACATACTCGTTATGATATTCGATCATATATGCCTCAACAGTTGCCTAAGCCCACTGCTTCATAACTATATCTTGACTATGAATAGGATACATATTAGGTTATTTATATCATATAATTACATTATTCGCCGTGGTGAAGGGGACACGAACAGTGGAGTATTGCTGACATAGCAATTTTGAAATACACACGACTTAAAAAAAAAAAAAAAAAAAAAAAGGAATACACAGGAGCATAATAAATATATCAATAAATAAGAAAAACATTACTTCTGTCAGACCATATTTTATACAAGGTGATAAAGCTTTAGAGAAACACTGATATTGGCTTTTGTCTCGTGAAGAATTGTTTGATTAATAAATGCAAGTTGGAATGCAGTGTCATCCTAGGCGAATGCCATTAAAAAGAGTAATAGCATCAGGCCCTTTTGGACCTTATGTCACTCCCAGGCAAATAGGTAATATCTTACTTATGTTCATTCCTTGGTGCCATTGTTTAACAGCTCTTTTACGGTATATTGGTGATCTGAACCGAATCGTTTGTAGACTCTATCCATGTTATCTATCGCGTAAATGTAAGACAAACAGCTTTATGCAATTACCGTATATCCAATTTCGCATATGAAAGATTATAGGGCAAACCAATAGCTATCTTGATCCCTCCAAACAAGTTGTCAATGCAAAACGAAGACTAGGAAACTCATGGCAATAAAGCGTAATCTACAGGGGGGGGGTTGGGTGATGAGAAGTAACTGCCTATTATTAAGAGCTACTGACATCTTTTTAAGAACAGTTTTTCTCACTTACCCTGCAGAACTGGTATGATATATACTGCCAACGATAGAACGAATAATATGAGACAATGCTTCATTCCTTGTCATTTACGTAAGTTCAAGTGTGGCTGCCAGAGGATTGTTTTGATTAACTTCCTTCCCAATTCGTGATGTTTATAATGAACACCACATCTCACCTATAACATATCCTCTTTCTAGATACCGCCGTAGTGGTAGAAGGCCACCCATGGCTCAAATCTAGTCACCCAAACCATTAATCCGTGCAGTAAGCCTCTCATACCACTCACACATGGCCCACTCAGCCTCCCATCCCATGCACCACCAAAGTAACGTCAAACTCATGCCCCCATCGTCATGGACTTCCCATACCCTAATATTATATGCTACTCATATAATTGACTAGAATTGTGTACTGTTAACACTTAAAATTGCAGCACAATAATATTAAGAATCCCTTCACATTTCGACTGTTTGGCCATTACTAACACACAAAAACTCGTCACCCATTACAGCTGTGAAGCTTCTGTATTGATGCGTTCGATTATTGTAATACCTGTGTAATATTAGTGCATTTGTCGTGGCTTCTAGCTGCTTAAATTGTATTTATTGGTTGTGAAACCAGCACAGCTGGATTGCTATAGAATACGCCCCTTCTCAAGCCCAGGCCCTGTATAGGCATAATCTGGGTTGGAAGGGTCTATTCCGTGACGATCATCAGAAGTAAATAAAAATTCAAATCTGGCGCTGTACTGATAGTGGAGCCACCTGGTGGTGGCGTGGTGAGGTATTAGCCCCGCTCTGCGCTCTCAGGCAATCGGTCACTCCAATGAGAAAGGAAGAAGTGGATGCCTGCCGCATCCGGAGGTGGGTGGGTCAGTCAAAGCTGTGCTGGTTTCACAACTAATAAATACAATTTAAGCGGCTAGAAGCCGCGACAAATGCACTATTATTTGGTATAGTGAAACCAGCACAGCTGGATTGCTATGCATGCGATGCGGTAGGTGGGAGGTGAGGTGGAGGCAATCACGTGCTAGTTAAGAGCGGTTGAGAGCGGAGAGCAGGAAAGGTAACCGAGGAGGGTGAGGTTGAAGCTAAAGCAACTCCCAACACTGGCTAGGTGAGTAGCCGTGGTGGGAGTGTAGTAGCTTATCCCCTATTACCCGTAGACCATTCTGTTATAGACCAGAATTGTTACACATAAAGTCTTTATAGGCAGACTCGAGGGGTCGGGTCTAGGAGAGGAGGGGAGGGGTGACCATGCACCCCCACCCTAACCCCCCCCCTCTTTTATTCAAGTCCTCTGAGCTAGGGCTATGGCCCTGGCTCAGGTAATGCGATCCCGAGGGGATGAAGGAGGACACCAGGATGCAGTCATCCTGTGTTTAATAAAATATCCTGTCACTCATCATAGTTAAGTAATTGTTTGGAGAATGAATACACAAGAATTCCGTAACAATGTAATTTATTTTGTCCGCACCATATGTACACGTATGATAGACATGGGGATGAGCATGAAACTGTACAAGATGGGGATGAAGTATGGGATGATAGTGACGGGACTTAAGTCGCCCGACCTTTTCTCTTCGGGCGGCCCCTCCCCCCCATGTGTCTCCCGCGGGGACCCTGGGGAATGGAGGGTGGAGTACCCATAGCCACACAGGGGGTAGGGGAGAGCGAGTGGAACAGATACCTCGTCCTGAAGGAGGAAGTGGAAGTCCAATCCCCCAAATCCCTAACCCTCTCCACCGAGTGAGTCCTGAGGAAGGCGAGGGAGGCGGCCACGCCCCTAACGCTGTGAGCCCTCGGAGCGTGTCCGGGATCCCCGTTCTCTATCACTCGGCAGAGAAGGCGAGCGATTGACCTAGGGAAGAGAGGGTTACCGGACCTAGAGTTGTAGAAGAGGTGGTCCGGAGAAGCCTCTCTCGTCGCCTCCACGTATGCTAAAAAGGAGTGGACTGGGCAGAGGGGGTGGAAACTTCCATCCCTCAGGAACGAGGGTACTGCGAGAGGGCCAATCCTGTCGTCAGCCTGCTCGTTCTTAGCTAGAAACGCAGGAGAGGGGGAGATAGTTAAGGAAGTAAGGTTAGGGCTTACGGTAGAAAAGGCTGTGTGACGGGTCAGGGCTGCCAACTGAGATGCCCTGTACCCTGTAGCTAAGGTGAGCAGGAAGAGAGCTTTCTGAAGGAGGTGACAAACCTCCAGAGGGACCCCCTCGAAGGTCAGGTAGGAAAGAACGCGGTGAAGGGACCAGGAGGGCGTCTGGGCCCGGTGAGGTGCGGTCCCCGCCCGAATCCCCATCCTCAGGAGAGAGAGAGGCCTCTCCGAAACCTTAATGTTAAAACCCAGGAGGAGGGGATCAGACAGGGCTGCGTGATGCGCAAGCACCGTCGCCGGGGCCCTGTTGGTGGAATCGGCGAGCCACATGAGGAATTCCAGGACCGTGTCCTCCGAGATGACCATGGAGGGATGTCTTTGCAAGAAGTCCTGGAATCTTTTCCAGCACGATTCGTACTGTCGCACCGATGACTGACGATGAGCCCTCAACATCTTGCCCACTGTCTCCTTAGTGAACCTTTTGCTGAGGACTCCCCATAGAAACTCCAAGCGTGTAGTTTCAGTGATGCTTGGAGTGGTGCAGACAGGGTGCTGGAGAGGCACGCCGATCCCAACTGAAGGGGATGAGGGCCCCACCGGGACAATTCTCCGAACCACGGCTGCGCTGGCCAGAGGGGGGCTATGAGGAGTACCCTCCCCCTGAATGTGCGCAGCTTGAGGATCGCCTTCAGGAGGACTGACGTAGCTGGGGGTGGGAAGAGGTAGAGATGCCCCCACCTGTTCCAGTCCTCTGTGAAGGCGTCCGGGCCTCCCGCCTCTGTTCTGGATGAGAATGTCAGGAACAGAGGAAGTAGGGCCGTGGATGGGGAGGCGAATAGGTCCACCTCCGGTGTCCCGTAGCGAAGGCAGAGAGACTCGAACACAAGGGGACGCAGCTGCCACCCGACTGACATCCCCCTGAACCTGGATAGGGCGTCCGCCCAATCGTTCTCCCGCCCTGGCACGTAGCGGGCCGAGAGGTGAATGCATCTCTTGGCCGCTATTGCAAAAATCTCTTCTGACAGGGACAGGAGAATTTCCGACCGTGCGGTGTCCTGTTTCTGCAGGCACTGCACGGCCGCAACATTGTCCATATCGAAGCGGACGCCTATCCTGGCAAACTGTGGGTGTCTGTTGAGCCATTCCTTCGCTACCATCAACTCCCGGGCGTTGATGTGTAGTAGCCTCTCCCCTTCCTTCCATCCCCCGCAACGCTGATGTCCCAGGCAAGACTGGTACCCCCAGCCTACGTCCGATGCGTCTGTCGCCACCGTGATCCCCGGGGGAGGGAACACCCAGGGGACCCGCTGACGCAGGGCACCGGGACGTAGCCAGGGGCGAAGGAGGCGGTGGAGAGAGGGGGACAATTGCCTGGGAAGGTCCCTGTGTACGGGGGAAAGGTGGAGGTTTACCTCCCGCGTCAGCCTCCTGTGTTTCAGTCGTCCCAGGGGCATTGCAGGGGCCGCGAAATTTACGGACCCGAGCAATGATTCCCACTGGCGGCGAGAGAAAGTACGGGAAAAATGCGCCTGGCGGACGTGGCGGAGGGTCCGGCGGGCGTTGTCTGGAGCGAGAGAGAGGGTGGCCGAAAGAGAGTCCCACTCTATTCCTAGCCAACACAGTTTGCAAGTGGGAGTGAGAGAGGACTTGGGGATGTTCAACAGGAACCCCATTTCGTCTAGCACTCCCCTCGCTACCCGGACGTTGTTTGCTACCTGCTCCTTGGAAGGGGCGTGAAGCAACCAATCGTCCAGGTACATGAGGGTGGGGACACCCGCCTCTGCCAGATGGGATGCCACCACCCTCACGAGCTTTGTGAAGACTCGAGGAGCTAAAGAAAGACCGAAAGGGAGCCTGGTAAACTGGAACGTCTCGGTCCCCACCTGGAAGGCCAGAAAACGGTGAAACCTGGGGTGGATCGGGACGTGCCAGTACGCATCCTTGAGATCCAGGGATGCTAACCAGTCTCCCTTCCTTAGAACTGTGCGGACCTGAGCAACCGAAACCATCTTGAAATGTAAGGTTTTCACAAATTTGTTTAGTTTGCTCAGGTCCATCACCAATCTCGTTTTTCCCTGGTCCTTTTTGGGGACCGTGAATAAACGAGAAAGAAAGACCCTTCCCGTCGCCCGCTCCACTACCCCTTTTTCCCGCATTTCTAACACATGCGGGACGACCGAAAGTGACACTTTGGTTGAGGCAGGAGGTAGACGTAGTGGCTGTAATGGGAAAAGACAGGTGTCAGTGAGAGTACAGTTAATCCTAGCCCCCGGGGCCCGAGGGACCCGGGGATGGTTAGAGGGTAAATGACGGGAGAGGCAGAGATTTTGACCGCAAGGGAAACTCTGATTTTGACCTAACGGGAACCCAAGGACGGGATTAGGCATAAGTCATATGTCAGATTAGGAGAGTTAACAGTTACTCACCGGAACAGTTATCCAGGGCCATGTCAGGCCCTGGCGAATTATCCTTGCTGCCCAGCCGTGGGAGGGCCAGGCTTCTGACCACCCTGTGAGGCAGCCCAGAGTGGGACCCTCAAGTGGAGCGGTCCTTCTGGGAGGGGTGGCTGAAGGAGGACTTGGGCTTGCTGTAGGGCTTGGAGCCCTGTCCCCTCCCTTGAAAAGGCTGCTGGCCCCTCTGGGAGGGCCTGTTGTGTGCCTTCGGGGGAGTGGGGTACGAGGGCCTCGGCAGTCTGGAAGGCTGGGAGGGCCTTCGGGGCTGGTAGGCTGGTCTGGATGGCTGTGGGGCACGTGGCCTACGGACAAACAGATTGATTAGGAACCAAAGGAGAACCGAATATTCCTCCAATTTCACCTCCCGTGAAAATAACTCAGGTACGTAGAAAAACGAGAGGTACTTACTTGGAGGTAGAGGGTTTTGGTAAGTTGATTACCGCTGGGAGCGAGGAGAAGATTGCGTCTGTCGCCGGTTGATCAAAGAGGGCAGGGGAAAGGGGGGCAGCTCGCACCACTCCCCTCTGTGCCATCTCTGGCGCAGATTTAGCAGCCGCCTGGCGGGCTGCCAGTCTCGCCTCGGCGAAAACCTTCGCCTCCTCCCGCATGTTGTGGGTCGCCATCGCCGCCACACCCTCCATCACGGTGGCCATGGAAGAGAGGGTGTCACTGTAAGGGGTAAACAAGGAAAAAACTGAGCGAACCCGGGAATAAGTACCCGGGAGTAACAGAGAGACCCTCTACCCCGTATCCCCTAAGCAACATGACACAAGAAGTAAGGTACTCACGCTAGCTGTATACCCGACATCTCGTGGTAGGTGTTGGTGAGGGCGTTGAGGCAGTCTCGGATAAGCGCAGTGGCTGCCCCCGTGGAGATGGTGTGGGCCAACTCCAAGCACTTAAGGAGAAGGGCTGGGATGTCCAGGTCCCCTTCGCCCTTATCCCCTGAGAAGTACGCGTCCGGGGAAAGGAGGACTGCCGTGTTCCCGTGGGAGCGGTCAATCCTCCAAGCCTCGGACAAGTGCAACTGGCTGTACTCCACCAGAAAACCCATCGCGTCCAGGGTAGCCGCAGAGGACACTCTCGATGAAGTGGGTACGGGCGTTGAGATGGGACAGACCTTGTAGAAGGGAATAGCGTCGCCCTTCTCATCCGCCCCCCACTTCACCAGGACGTCATCCCTCCGGGTCCACACGTCTGGTTGAGCCGTGTCCGGAGACCAAGCCACCAGTCTGCCCTCCTCCGAAGAGTGGGTCCAGGAAGGAGGGAGAAGAGCCCAAGAGTAGGGAAGGTATCCGTCGCCCGCAGGAGGGGGTGACGGGGATGGAGGTGCGGAGGTAACCAACTCCTCAGCTACGTCCCCCGACGGAGACTCGAGTCCCGGGGAAACAGGAGGAACGATAATGACTCCCATATTCCCGGGAGGACTCGCGCCCTCGACGGGAGCAGAAGCAGGCGGAGGGGCAAGGGTGGGCGAAGGAGCGGGTTCCGGAGCGACAGCCGGAGGCTGCGCGGTGGAAACCCCAGGAAAAGCGTGAGGAATAAGGGTGTGGAAGATCTTCACTATCTTCCTCGACGAGGGGCTGTCCCCCCCCCCCCGCTTACCCTTGCAGGATTTGCGGGCGGGCGAAGGAGAGCTACCCGACGAAGAAGAAGAGGAAGAAGAAGACGACGAAGATGAGGAGGAAGGAGAACGGCGACGAGCCCGGGACTTCCTGGAGTGGCGGGACCTTTTAGCCGAACGCTTGCGTCCCCTAGAGAGACCTGAGGAGCCGGCTCTAGAAGGAGGCGAAGCTGGAGGTTCCCTGCTGGGCCCTTGTACCGGTGAGGTAGTCGGGGGAACCAGCGCGACAGACTCGCTCGTTTCCCGGGGGGAGAAGCCCCGAGAAGGAGTCGTAGTACCTTCTAGGGAAGGAGGCTCAATCTCTCGGGCCTCAGGAGGTTCTAGCCCCTGAGACTCCGAGAGACAGGAAGAAGGGTAACGGGTCCTGAACAAACCCAGATCCGTTCCCAAAATCGGGTCCACCCACGCCAAAGAAGAACCGTCTCGTTTATGGGCCATTCTCCTAGCCCTCATCCACTCCATACGAAGAGAAGCAAGGGCGGGGAGTTTGGAGCGGGCAGAAGGGGAGGTAACCCAACACAACTCAGCCCAGGGGTGGCACACACCACACGCCAAAGGGTCGTAACCCAAGGGAGTGAAGCAGGGTGCGTGAGGAGAACAGTGCAGGTGTCCATCAGGAGAGACCCGCACGGTACACCTCGAAGCAGCACATAAGGCACGAGTAGGCTGAGGAAGAAAAGAATACACAAACATGGGTTAACACGTGCAGACATTGGAACACAGAAGACACGGGAAACCCCCAAACAAAGAGAAGTAGCGCGGGAAATACCCGCTGAACCCGGGGGCCAGGGCACGACCCCCCAATCTCACGCACACCCGCCAGGGAAAAACCCCGTAAAACCAGAAAACAGCCCGCCACATGGAGCGGGTAAATGAAACCCCCCGGACAGAAGGATCCCGGGGGGGGGCCCGGTAGCCTGAGTTGAAACAACCCAGGCTAAAAACACTGGAAAAACACCAAAAATCACTAAAAAACCCCGCACGGGAGAGGAAGAGAGAACCAGGGCACAATTCTCACTCCCCCCTACCGAGAGGGTACACACAATAGTCGGGGAAGGCAAGAGGAAGGGCTGCAAAGATCCCACACGCACACCACGTGGGGAGGCGAAGGCCCCACGTGGTGACGCTAACCTCGCTAAAAACCCCAGAAACCCCGATAAAACACACACGATGAATGTACTAGTGGCAGGAGGAAAGGTGAAAGGGGGGAATGAAGGAGAAAAACTCCGAAAAAGGAGGCCCAAAAGCCCCCTTCGCCTAGGGAAGAGAAAACTCAGTCCTAAAGAAGAAAACCCCTAGAAACACACCTAAACACTCCTAGAATACACACACACACTATACATCTGCAAAGCAGGCCAGCCACTAGAACACAAAAGAAACAATAGCAGGAACACGTGACACAATACCATAGCGTAGCAGCGAGGAGCGAAGATGTTGACTGGGACGTGTTCCGCGACAGAGTGACTGATTGCCTGAGAGCGCAGAGCAGGGCTAATACCTCACCACGCCACCACCAGGTGGCTCCACTATCAGTACAGCGCCAGATTTGAATTTTTATTTACTTCTGATGATCGTCACGGAATAGACCCTTCCAACCCAGATTATGCCTATACGGGGCCTGGGCTTGAGAAGGGGCATATTCTATAGCAATCCAGCTGTGCTGGTTTCACTATACCAATAATATTTTTGTTTTAATTTTTACTATTATTTATAATAAATGGTATTATGATCATGTGTTGCTTGGAGAACTAAATTTATATGATTTTCCATTTTACAAATACTGAGTAAGTTGCTTTACCTCGCCGATGTCCACAACCTGATTACAATAACCCCACGTGATGTTACTGTAAGATGCGAGCAGCCAGCTGCCTCCCGAGCATGCAAGTCTACAGTGTTCAATCGCGGCTTTTCAAAGATGAGGGAAGGAGGGAGGAGGTAAGGGCTGAATGGAAAGGAGGAGAGAAATGGCTGGAGGAGGGAGTTACAAGGAGTTACATGGACAAGTAACACCTCAAAAGGTCTTACGACCCATACCAAGGAGGTACCGTAGATGTAGTAGTAGTTGCTAACTAATAGTGAGAGAAAAGTATAGTAAAGAGAAGGCTCTCCTCATCCACCTCTCCCACCCGCATTGCGGGTATGGAAATGGAAATGTACCTAACCCGGAGGAAAAAAGGCCGGACTAGGAAATTTTTGTACAAGAAAGGAGGAAACACTCACTTTAACTCTAACAGGCTTGGCAGAACTTTGTCTAACTGTTTCTTGAACTGCTCTATTGAGGAACTATCAACTACCTCTGCTGGTAGCTGATTCCAGACATTGCAGATTTTATATGTGAAGAAATTACCTAACGTATTATGGCGGAAGCGTTTCAAGTCTAGTTTCATTAGTGTTTAAGCTAAACAGGCACTGATAATCAATGTTTTCATATCCACGAAGGATTTTGAAAACTTCAATTAGTTGACCTCTCAAGCGTCTCGTCTCTAATGAGAAGAGATCTAGTGCCTGCAGCCTTCTCTGATAGCCCATGTGCTTTATTGATGGGATCAGTTTGGTCTGCCCTAGCCTGGACTCTCTCAAGCCTCGCAATGTCTTTCTTGAGAGTCGGCGACCAGAACTGCACAGCATATCCCAGATGTGGCCGAACCAAAGAATTGTACAGAGTGAGGACTATCTCTTTGTTTCTAAATCTAAATTGCCTCTTTATGTAACCAAGAAGCCTCTGGGCTTTCTTCTCTACTTCGAGGCACTGCTTGGAGAATTTGAGGTCACTGCTGATCAGTATACCTAAGTCTTTCTCCAAGTCAGTACTACTAGTTTCACTTCCCAACAAGAGTAACTGGCTCTCTGATTGGCTGGACCTATGTGCATCACTTTACACTTGTCCAAAATGAATGGCATCTGCCATCGTTCAGACCACTCTCCTACTTTCTCTAGGTCTTTATGTAGTTGTTCTACCTTTTCAAATGATGAAGCATTACACCCTAACTTGGTGTCATCAGCAAATTTTGCAATTCGACTGACAATGCCCACATCTATATCATTAATGTAGATTATAAAAAGTAGTGGACCTAGAACTGAACCTTGAGGAACCCCACTTGTGACTGATGCCCAACTTGAGGCTTCCCCATTGATTACTACTCTTTGGCGCCGGTCAGTCAGCCAATTCTCAATTCATTTAGCAAGCATGCCCCTTATTCCCAGTGCACGGGTTTTTGCCATCAACCTCTGATAAGGTACTTTATCAAATGTTTTCTGAAAGTCCAGATAAAGGATGTCTATTGCCCGGCACTGGTCATACTCAGAAAGCATACCGTGGAAAAATTCAATCAAGTTGGTCAAACATGAACTCCGACGCCTAAAACCATTCTGTGAATCATACAATAAATTATATGATTCAAGATGATCTCCTATTCTATCTGCAACTATACCCTCCAATACCTTTCCTACTACAGATGTAAGGCTGATTGGTCGGTAGTTTCCAGGAAGATGGCGATCTCCCTTTTTAAATATGGGAGTCACATTTGCTTCCTTCCAGTCAGATGCGAGTAAGAAAGAGTGAGGGTGGGAGGAGAGCAAGGAGGGAGGAGAGGACAAGAGAGGGGGGAAAGGAGGACAGGAGAGGGGGGAAGGAAGGACAGGAGAGGGGGGAAAGGAGGACAGGAGAGGGGGGAAGGAAGGACAAGAGAGGGGGGAAAGGAGGACAGGAGAGGGGGGAAGGGAGGACAGGAGAGGGGGGAAGGGGGGAAGAAAGGACTGGAGTGAGTCGAGAAGAAAGGGCTGGATGAAGGGAGGAGGGAAATAGGGATAAAAGGAGGAAGGGAGAGAGGAGTGAGATGAGGGAAGTAGGTATGGATGGAGGGAAGTAGGGATGGATGGAGGGAAGTAGGGATGGATGGAGGGAGAGGAGGGAAGTAGGGATGGATGGAGGGAGGGAGGGAGAGGAGGGAAGTATGGATGGATGGAAGGAAGTAGGGAGGGAAGTAGGGATTTATAAAGGGAAGGAGAGGAGGGAAGTAGGAATGGATGGAGGGAAGGAGAGGAGGGAAGTAGGAATGGAAGGAGAGGAGGGAAGTAGGAATGGAAGGAGAGGAGGGAAGTAGGAATGGAAGGAGAGGAGGGAAGTAGGAATGGAAGGAGAGGAGGGAAGTAGGGCTGGATGGAGGGAGGGAGAGACAAGGGAAGGAGGGAAGGAGCAGCAGGACACACACACACACATTGGGTACACAGCACGTCAGCCAAGCCAACAACACCGGAACATTTGCACACCTCACTCAGGCACACAAGAGAAAGAAAAAGAGAGAACAACAGAAAGAAAAAGAGAGAAAGAGAAAGAAAACAGCAGAAATTGATAAAGAGATAAAAATGAGAGAAAATAAGAGATAGATATTCACCCTACGACCTTCAACATAACACTGACCACCAACTCCCTCCATTCCAAAGTTCAGAGTTCCATATTATCGGTTCGAACCAACCAACTCACATTTCGAAACGTGTGAAGCTTCGTATTGCAACAATTGAAGCTTAATTACTACCTTCAACTTGGGATTCGACACGTGTGAAGCTTCGAATCACAACAATTGAAGCTTAAATACTCCCTTCAACTTGGGATTCGACACGTGTGAAGCTTCGAATCGCAACAATTGAAGCTTATCTTTATTTCTTCTCTCTTTTTTCACGACAGATTGAGTTGGACAGTTGCCAGTTTTGCATTTTATTTCCCTGGTTCCCGCCCCCGTACTCTCAATGTTTTAGAGTTTCTGTGCATGTTAGTAATTATGTCTTTGGAGGAGAGGATAGAGTGTACGGTTGATGAGAGTGTGTGTGTGTGTGTGTGAGAGAGAGAGAGGGGAGGGAGGTGTGTGTGTTTGTGAGACAGAGAGAGATAGAGAGAGAGTGGAGGAGGGTGTGTGTGTGTGTGTGTAAGAGGGAGGGCCATAAAAGGGAAGAGAGGAAAGAAGAGGAGGGAGAGGGAGAGGTATGAAGGGAATAGGGAGAGGAGAGGGAAAGAAAGGGAAGGTGAGAGAAACATAACACCATGAGGGACAGAACACACACACACACACACACATACACACACCTAATGGTATCCACTGAGCCAGGTATTTGCATATTAACTCGATAAGGCTTGATAGGCTACGAGAGAGAGAGTAGGGAAGGGGGGGCATGTAATCTCGTCCTGTAATTATTCTTGTTATTTTTTTTTATTCCTTTGTATTCCTTTTGTTGTTGTTAGTTGTCTATATACATTTTTTTTTTTTGGGGGGGAGAGGGACTATGGAGGAATCAGTAACCTTCAACTCGCCACAAAAAATCCTACATAAACCCAACTCAAGTCACAACGCCAGAAAAGATCACATCGATAAAATAAACACAACGAGAAACAGAAGATATTTAGTGTTGTATTGATAGGCGTCGTTCATTTCCTATCCAGTGTGCTATTCCTTCCTCTTTAATAAAGGACCTTGTGATCGTGTATGAAAGTTGGTGGCTTCTGATTCCCCCTGACCATGCCACGAAACAAGCTCCTTCCATGTAGGCGGTGTTACGTGGCAATATTTGAATGATTCGTTTATCTCCATTTTTCTGACGACTTCTCAACACCCTCAAAAGAAAATACACACACACACACACAGAAGATAGTGGTGGTGGTAGTAGTGAGTGTGAGAAATCAAGTGTGAGAGGTGTATAATAAGATCTCTCAGCCTTACAGTACACACACACATACACACAGAGGATAGTGGTGGTGGTGGTGGTGGTAGTGAGTGTGAGAAGTCAAGTGTGAAATGTGTATAATTAGATCTCTCAGCCTTACAGTACACACACACACACACAGAAGACAGTGGTGTTGGTAGTAGTGAGTGTGAGGAACCATAACACACACACACACAAAAGACATTAGTGTTGGTAGTGAGTGCGAGGAATGAAGTGTGAGACAGGTATATATAAGATCTCTCAGCATTACAATATTCCCATAAGACTCACAGGCATCCCTAGTGACCATTACACCCTGCCTGGTGAGTCCCTGCATGTAGGTCCTCAGATAACACACACATACACACACATTGACAATAAACTGGATTGGAAGCAGCACACCACCCATCAAGGCAACCACCTACAGACTTTACATGCTAAAAACAATGAAGTCCTTGGGTGCCTTACACCAACAACTGAGTGACATATATACTACCATCATCCTGCCCAAGCTCACATACGCATCTCCAGCCTGGTCATCATCACTAAACATCACTCAACAACGCCGGCTGGAGAGGGTACAGAAGAGAGCTTGTAAAATCATACTGGGGGTCACCTACACTAACTATGACCAGGCGTTAATCTCCCTTAATCTACCCTCACTGACAGAGAGATACCAACGCGACCCCCAGACCTTTGGTGAAAAGTTACTGCTACACCCCAGACTCCGTCCACTCCTACCCCCCAGCCTACCCCATCCATCTAGGGCAGCCCCCTAAATATTGCCCGACTTACATCACATTTATGGCCCATGTATTCCCTACATTTGACATATCTTCACCTGAGAAATTGTACTCTGATCTTGTATCTGCTACTCATGACTTTTATAGGCTATACGTCTCCCGGCCACACCTCCAACATCGCCATGCTGCCCACTCCTGGACGCTGGATACACGTATACAGGAGGCAAAGGAGGAGGCTGAACGTGATGGCCTATTATTTCAAGCCAACCTAACCCCTGACCTGCTCCATCGTTACCAGAAGTCTGGGAACGTTTAGTCGCACTGCAGGAGTGTGCTCACACTGTGTCTTGGCAGCGGTTCACGGACAGCATCAACCAGCAAACGAATGTAGCTTCTATGTGGCACCTCATCCGTCGGGTTGTTACAAAGAAACCGGCCACTGCTCGTCATCACACTCCTGCCGCATATGCCCAACAACTTTTCGATGCCTGGTTAGAACAATCTACCCCAGCCAGTCTACCCATCCACATAAAAGATGCACTCGCTTCCCGTGCTTCTGTCCATCGACTACACCTGCTCTGTTGCAAGATGATGACGATGATGCAGAGCAGATAACTGAGGAGGAGTTGCGCCGTGTTCTCTATCAGGGTAGAGCTTCATCCCCTGGTGATGATGGTATTACTTACGCTGTGCTACGCCTACTTCAACAAGTTCCTGGGAACCCTCTACTTCGACTGTACAATCTTTGTCTTCGTGACGGTTGTTTACCACGAGCCTGGACCAGCAGCACAATAATACCCAACCTAAGCCCGGCACTGCGAAGTTCAGGCCTATTTCCCTTACTTCCTGTTTTTGTAAGGTTATGGAGAGAATGTTACTCAATCGTCTCATGTACCTACTGCAGGATCGCCATTCTCCATGGCTGTTTGGTTTCCTTCCCCAGCAGACCACACACCACTGCCTAGTCGACCTGGACTCTCGCCTTTCCAGGGACAGTGTGGTGGCCTTCATTGACCTTCGATGTGCCTTCGATTTTGCTAATACAGACGTCATTTCGGATCAACTGGTTGACTTTGGGATAAAGGGTAATCAATCTACTACGGTGGATTCGAGGCTACCTGAGTAACAGGATCTCCCGTGTGTTTTTCAGTGGTGCGCTCAGTCGTTTGCACAGTTTTCATCTTGGTATGCCTCAAGAGAGTGTTCTCAGCCCATTGTTATTTAATATTTTGATGCATCGGCTGCTCACTTCTCTCCCTGATATTCCTGGAACTACAATTACGTGCTATGCTGATGATATCTGTGTTCATTCTACCTCACCAAGGGATCTCCAGCGGTTTATTGACTCCTTTTCTGTGGCCTCCTCTCACTGTGGCATTATTGTCTCCCCAGATAAGAGCAGAATATTCACCTGCCGCCTTCCTCAAACTCGGCCAGTGTTCACCATTGGAGGGACTGTCATTCCCATATGTTCCCAGAACCGCTACCTGGGTGCGCCAGTCAATATTTGGCTGGTTGTCCCTGCCAGACCTCAAGACCATGCCTTTGTCCATGACATGTTGGGTCGTCTCCAGCGTCGACTTACACCTATCAATGGCTCACTAACAACTCCTCGGGCATCTCCTTCCCAGTAGCCAGGACCATCTATATTGCTTTTATCCGTTCAGTTGTTGATTACCTCTTCCTTGCTTTGATTCAACTTCCTAGGGCTACTCTGGAAACTTTGGAAAAATTTCAAAATAGAGCAATGAGAATAATTCTCGGCTGTCCAATGTTAACCAGGATAGTGAACATGCAGCGTGAATTGCGTCTTCCCCCATTAGTCGAGATAATTTATTCTAATGTTTCTTGCTTCACTGTCAAGTGCCTCCATTTCCCACATATTTCACCCCATTACTCTCAGATAGTCAGGACTTCTCTTAGACCAAACTACCCGGTCCCTCCCATACTGCCTGCTGGACGTGCTCTTATAAGGTCTGTTTCCTCTATGCTCCGTAGTCTTAATATAGATATAATGGTGGCAGACGTCCCCCCAGGGCCCCTCCGTGGATGCTACCAACACATGATGTGAGCTTCACACCTACTTCCAAGTCGGAACTGCCTTCTCTTCAGTGGCAGTTGGCTCTGGAACACATAGAAAAAGTGACGTCCTCCATCACAGATCCATACTGCCTCTACACTAATGGCTCATTGTAGGTGGATGGTACAGCAGGTTGTGCCGTTTTCTCACCTGACATGGAGTCATCTCCAGGGGGCTGGGTTGGCCGTCGTCTCTGTAACCACTTTCGCTCCAAATTGTGTGAATTGAATGTCATTCTGGATGCTGTTAGTGTTGTTTGTCAACGTGGAGTGAATGCTGCCATTTTTTGTGACTCCAAACCTGCCCTTTATTCCCTGTACGGTGACGCAGGGATGCAGAGAGGCCCTTCAGCATCTCCATCACGAGTCTGTCTGCCGTCACAAATATTCCTACCGTCGTCGAGGCCTCATGGTTTAAAGGCACATGTAGTCTCTGCTCGTTTGAGACTTTGCTACCGGCCACCGTGGCAAGTTGCTGGGATGCAGGGTGAGCCTTCCTTCACTGAGTGTTGCTTGTGTCGAGCGCCTCGTGCTAACACTATAAAACACTATTGCCTGTCCAACATTTCCTGCCCCGGGGCCTGCCACTTGATGTGGTTTGTCGACACCTACTGAACTACCAGCTTTTGGAGGAACTTCTGGTACGTCACCCTCGTTTTGGTGGATTTAAGTAGGTCATAATGTAAATATTTGTCTATATTCTTGCGCTTCATTCTGTTATGTTTTCGTGATGTGTGTGTGTGTGTGTGCGTGTGTGTGTGTGTAGTCATTTTATTCTCATGGGTCCCGCTTACCCTTATGTATTGTTGTCTGCCTGTTGATTGACGCCACGGTGCAATAAATTAAAAAAAAGAAAAATACTCACCAACATTATTGTTATGTGTGTTTGTACTGGCTTATATATATAAGTCTATATATGCACACAGAGAAAAGAGATACAGTCAGAGAAGAGAAATATTGATCATACAATAGTTTTTGCTACTCAATGTTTGTTGGCTAGCCAACAAACGAGGACCTTTGGTAACGTGTCCGATTCCACAGTGGTTTTTCGCGACCCAGTTTGTTAGCCCGCCAACCAAAATTATAAGCATTATTGGAACTTTGGTTAGGAATCTTTTGTGAAGGGTATACCTCCCCAACCGAGCTTACTAGTTACAGTATATATTATTGAAAATATTTATATTATTTGCATACCAAATGATTATTTTTCATTGTATAATGCATGTCCATCTTTGCAGTGACATGGAACTCTTGAGACAGTCAGACGTGGCTGGTTATTATGTATTGTGGAGTTGTTATTGTCTGGTATGTATAACACGTGGCTAGTTATTATGTATTGTGGAGTTGTTATTGTCTGGTATGTGTAACACGTGGCTGGTTATTATGTATTGTGAATTTGTTATTGTCTGGTATGTATAACACGTGGCTGGTTATTATGTATTGTGGAGTAGTTATTGTCTGGTATGTATAACACGTGGCTGTATGGTTATGCAGATGACTCCACTCTCATTGCTGTTGTGCCGACCCCTGGTGCCAGGATTTCTGTTGCTCAGTCATTGGATCGTGACCTGGATAGGATTAGTGATTGGTGCAGGTTGTGGGGTATGAGGTTGAATGCTGGAAAGACTAGGACAATGGTCGTCTCTAGGTCTTACACTGTGTATCCTTTATCGCCACCCTTGATGGGATTGTATTGGAGGGGTCTGAGAATTTGGTTATTCTGGGAGTTACATTTGATGCCAAGCTGACTTTTGAGAGGTATGTTCGGTCAATTTCAAGGTCTGTCTCCCAGAAGTTGGGTATAATGCGTAGAGCTTAGCGTGTGTTCGGAGATCACTCATTGTTACTACGGTGTTACAACTCCTTTGTGTTGCCTCTGTTGGAATACTGTTCTCCAGTGTGGTGTTCAGCAGCTGATTGCCATCTCAAGTTGCTGGATAGGATTGTTTCCAATGCTAATTTTCTTACCGGCGGTTTACTTGATTGTAATCTGAGTCACCGTCGTTAAGTTGCATCATTGTGCATGCTGTTCAAGATCAGAAGTAATGTGCTGCATCCTCTTAACTTGTCTCTGCCACCTCTGTAGGTTCCTGCTCATGTTACTCGTGGTGCATTGGACTCCCATATGTATGCTTATGTATTGCCGCGCTGTAGAACCTGCCAATACAGTCGATCGTTTGTCTCTAGGTCGGTGTCTCTGTGGAATTGCCATGGTGAATCTGTCTTTGATGGTGTAGGACTGGCTGGCCTCAAGAATAGGGCTAATATGTTTTTATTAAGCTAACTGCTCATCTTTTTTTCTCTAAGCTGTCTTCTTTTCTTCAGGTTGGATTCATGGGGCTGGGGTCCTCGGATTGATAGAATGCTTGCATTCTCTCCCAGCTTTATGTCTCTGGTCTATTTTAATAATAATAATAATAATAATCTACCAAACAGCGGAAAATTTGTGTGAGAAGGTAGTTAGAATGTTGGTTTAGTTTGTGTTGATAGTTTAGTGTATTATAAACACTGTATTGTTGAGTTAAAAAGAAAAGGTGGACTTCAACTAGTTATAATTATCAAACATGGTAGCCTACTCATTATGAAGGTGGATTTTGACTTGATCCGGCGTATTCACCAACTCGGACACTTAGTCTGTCCATGGCCACAGTGAGAAGCACAGTTGTTCATTGTATAAACATACCTCTATAACAAAGTATTTATTATAAATTGTACCATAATACCTTTATATTAATACTGTGGACCCTGGAGATACAATGAATAACTACTTGTATCCACTCAGTCACTCATTGAAGACCACCAAATGTTTTCCGAGGCTATTATTAATCATTACCATATACATACTAAGTGGTCTGCTGGGCCTGTGTTAAAAGGAATAGGTCCTATGCAAAATTCATTCATCTAAAATTGAGGACCTACTTTGATTTGAAAACCATGATGAAAATACAGAACATATAATGCAAATAAAGACCAGAATAAGGTATAAATAAGAAATATAAATACAGTATTTATTCATTGTCTATCAAGGGTCTATAGTTTTTATGTTCACGTGGCAAAAGTAATGAAGAGAATGAATGTCATTTGTGTGTGCATAAGTTTTCAGAGTGTAGGTAAATGAGTGTTGGGAATTTATTGACCAAAGAACTAGTTGATTGAATAATTATATGATCCTTATGTTTACTTTCGGTCTGCCGAAAGTGGGGTGGACTTGAGAGGTATGTGAGGGTGGGAGGAGGGGCGCCAGTTAACGGGGAACAGAGGTTCATGGAGGCGATTCATTTGTGGCCAGCCCTTCGGGGATTAAGGCGTCTGGCAATAGATAGATAGATGTTTACTTTGGTTGTATTGCAGGTGGTGTAGTGAAGTAAGTGGTTATGAAGACACACCCAAAATGCATCACATTGGCACCTCATCACTGACTGACATCACTACAGTAAATGGTGAGATTATTATTATTATGAAGACATCACACATAACAACAACAACACTCATACCTCACCATTCATTCCTTAATTGGGTGGTATGCAAGAACATCATCCGTGGTGTTGACGATGGTGTGGTACCGGTACGATGGCTCTGTTGTTTGTCTATGGAGTCATTGTAGCAACCATTGTATGCACCACGAATGTTCTTGAATATGGCCCATTCATTCCTTAACAGTACTTGACTTATATTTGGTTTAATTTAGTCCACTGGTTAATTAAGTAAGTGTTGTTATTATGTATTGTGGAGTTGTTATTGTCTGGTATGTATAACACCTGGCTGGTTATTATGTATTGTGGAGTTGTTATTGTCTGGTATGTATAACACGTGGCTGGTTATTATGGAGTTGTTATTGTCTGGTATGTATAACACGTGGCTGGTTATTATGTATTGTGGAGTTGTTATTGTCTGGTATGTATAACACGTGGCTGGTTATTATGTATTGTGGAGTTGTTATTGTCTGGTATGTATAACACGTGGCTGGTTATTATGTATTGTGGAGTTGTTATTGTCTGGTATGTATAACACGTGGCTGGTTATTATGTATTGTGGAGTTGTTATTGTCTGGTATGTATTACTTGTGGCTGGTTATTATGTATTGTGGAGTTGTTATTGTCTTGTATGTATAACACGTGGCTGGCTATTATGTATTGTGGAGTTGTTATTATGTATTGTGGAGTTATTGTCTGGTATGTATAACACCTGGCTGGTTATTATGTATTGTGGAGTTATTGTCTAGTATGTATAACACATGGCTGGTTCACTCATTGGTTGTTATTGTATATTGTGGAGTAGTTATTGTCTGGTATGTATAACACGTGGCTGGTTCACCCATTAGTGTAGTTATGACACAAGTGTCTTCATTACTTCTAAAGTATTCCTTATAATGTCATATTGATCAAACACATCACCAGAGCAAAGATGGAATGAGAAGGCAATAAACAATTAAAATGTTCAGCAAATTGTACAGTAGCAGCCCATATGGAGACACTGTTGTGTATCAACCTTTGTGTTTTCTGCCTTGTGATTTAAGTTATAAATAATTTCTCAGTTGGAACCAAAGAGGGTAGTAGTACAGTGTTGGTAAATGTGAAGTATGTGATTTCTGCAAACTATTCCAAGCAACAGGCCAACATTATATTTGTTCATCTCGTCTTGTTTGTTTCCTGGCATACTTTGGATAAATCAAGAAGTTCCAATGTACAGCCACAAATAACCACCAACACCTCGTTCCATCGTGCAAATAAATTAGTATAATATAATCATACAAGACGTTACGTCAGCTCAACCACCTCAATTATATTTATGAGGTGCAATATCATACATGTGTTGGTCTTTATTACCAAAATATTTACTTGGATGGAAGGAAAGTGTCGGTGGATATTTGTAGGTGTACCAAAAGTATATTACCTCCTTAAGTAACAATAACAATATTGGATTATTTCATGAAAATATATAATGGTATTGACATTGAAGATGGATTTAATAATTTGATATAATCTTCAAAGTATTGTTTGGGTTCAATAGTTTTGTAATTGACCAGCAAAAATTTTAATTAAATAATTGAAACTGTGGGTGGTATTTAACTTATAATTTGAGGAAAAGCCTCTTAGTGACTCAATTTGTATTAGCAATTGAGAGACGAAGAAGCTTTTACTCGAGAAAGTAGTTTAATAACACCCTGGTGTGCGTATTCAGTATATTGTAAAACTGCTTCACATAGAATACTTTCATACAATGTTGATATTTTGAAGGCATTGAAGGAATAGGTTTGATGTCCTCATTTCACCAATGTTGTTATAACCTTAGGCAAAGGGTATACGGTTAATATAAATAAAACTGTTGTTATTATTACCTGTGTGTGTGATTTCTGTGACACACACAGTACTGTATTATAATATCAACAGCTTTTATTTGAAGTGTACACCCTTACACGTATAGTATTGGAATACTGTATAACAATGGATGTTATTAAATTACCTGTCCCAGTGATTTGTCTCTCACACAAGCACAGTATTATAATAAACAATTGTTATTTGAACCCGTCACTCTTACAGGTATGAAAATATCAACATATTCACCTGGTGGGAAAATAAAACTATTTTAATAAACTTTATTAAGTATTTATTTTCCATTATACAAATTATCATACCTACCAGAAACCAACAAACTCATCCAACTTAAACATTTTATCTATTCCAGTTTAGGTTAAACTTGTCTCCGTCAACGCACAAACATTCAGGCCGTATTTTTGAAACCCAGCAACAAGTTCTTCGATTTTAATGTCCTCGCATTCCACTTACCAATTTTAATCTCTTTCCGCACAAACACAATAATAATTTGACGACCGGGAGATTCTTAGCACCCCTTGCCTAACTAACGGCCGTGATATTGTGTGAATCCATTTTGGTTTCTTTGTCTAAAATAAAAACTTCACCACGTTGTTGCAGTTGGCAGATAACTTGGCCATATGCCCGCACCCACACAACTCAGCTAAAGTCAAGCGCGTGCCGGCCACACTTCTTGACCATTTCACGGTTATAGAATTCATCTGGCTGAGAACAGCATCCACCTTCCTGCCTCAGAAGGCTTAGATCTGTGTAGGTAGAGGGGGATCATAGTCCCACTAGTTATATACAGTACTAACAAAAATATATAGACTACACACCCACCCATCCTTTACACATCATATGGCCACAGCATAACACATTACCATCTGGGGCGGTACAATATACTTGTCACTGGGAACGTTCCTCTGTAACATTTCCCTAGCAAAGGGTTACTCCAGTGTGGAGATGAAGGCCTCGTGTATATATATAAAAAAGAACCCATACTTTGATTTTACTGAAGTTGTTATTAAGAGTTGATTGAAGTTGAATACTTACATGTACTTTGGTTGTACAGATGCACACACATCATACCTCGTTTATATTACTCAAGTAATATGAAAGTATATAAAATATTAGCCACCTGTAAAGGGAATTTCCAGCCATACCTACACCTATTTTTGCTATTCAGTAATTGCACTGCCAATTTGACTTCTTTTCCATTACCATTGAATGAACCTGAATGAAGTGGATCACCACTGAAATGGTAATGATGTGACATTGCCTACAACAATATGGTGGACACAGTATACTGTGGCTGGTAGAGTGTTGCCTTACTTAGTTGACATGGTGGTGTAGGACCAGTGTCGTCAACACAGTATACTGTGGCTGGTAGAGTGTTTCCTTACTTACTTGACATGGTGGTGTAGGACCAGTGTCGTCAACACAATAGACAATTCCTGTCCTCAGTCAATCTCATTTCCCGTATTGAACCTTATTATTACACTTCACATTCCAATGCTAACTTGCCTAAATAATTTTCTCAAGCATAAAAATAGCCTTTTTTGCCATTGACCCTCTTTCTCATCCTTGCTTCTGACATCCCCATGCTAACGTTGCAGGTTCACTTTTTCCCCCACCCCTCCCACAAATATCTTCATACTCACAGGTTCGTGTACTTCTCAGACATGGTGTGGAAATCTTTATAATCCATTTCTATGTATCTTTCTCTCTCTCTGCCCGCGTTTTCACATCTTTAGACCTACCTCAGCCCATTCCATAGACACACCTATGGAGCATCAACATTTCTATGACTCCTATCGTCAATTTTGTATAGTATATCATTCAATTGTTCTGTCTTTTATATACCAGGATGGAAAACAAACTACTTATGTTCTGCTGCGATACATTAATACATTCTATTCCTTTTATTTCATACTTCGAAGACTCTCCGGAACCCGAACAGGCTGATGCCGCTGAAAATATTCATAAAAAAAAAAAAAAAAAAAAAAAAAAAAAAAAAAAAAAAAAATTGAAATTCGTATTCGGGCACATCAAAGTAACGATATGCTACTTCAATACAAGATTGGAGATCACTCATGCAAGTCCCCTCAGGAAACCCCCGGGCCCCCCTTATATAAGGGGGGCCCAACGGGGTTCCTTCAGGTAACTGCAGAGTGTAATACTTTCCCCCTTGGTCCCCAGCACCAAGGGGGAAGGGGGTCACTTCCACCCAAAGACGGCACCACACACATTTATACACATACACTCGTCATACATAATTTCTGACCAGAGTGTGAGGACCAGAAAGCTTCGAATCGCCTGGTATTGTTCATCTCCCCACCCAGTACACCTATAGAGGCTGAGTTCGAATGCAGGGTATGTGTGTGTGTGTGGTGCCTGCCGTTCGTCTCTGGTCAGAAATTACGTATTACGAGTGTAGCCTGCACACTGAAAGGCTCACAACCCCCACTACTGGTTGGCTGTGTGTGTATAGGGGCATGGTACGGTCTTCAGGAGAGTGGAGCCCCGCGCCAGTACACGTGTCCGCATAATGCTGCACCACCCAATCCAATAAGACTGGGAGTGTGTACTGGCGCATCAGACCACTTTGTTCACCACCTGCAATTACAAACATCAACATTAGTATGCGACCATCAGCAATATATACATCTTTATAATACCCTCCACTAAAGTTTTCATTATTATCGCTTTCCTCTCACTTATTACGCTCCATATTTTTTTTTTATTACAAATTTCAACTTGCTCTCAAGATAGCTTCATAACATTTAATTAAACTACTTTTTTTTATTATTTATTATTTTTGTTAAGCAGTTGACTATGATTCAACATCTTTTACCCATATTAATTATTCTTCCTGTTTATTTATGTTTAACTATTAACCTCTTGCATCATCATTGAATTCTTCCAATTTCTATTTCCTGTATCATATCATAAGAACACTAACTTTATAATATTTATAAACAATATTATACTTACCCAAGCCAACATGACAATCGAGGCCTGCCAATACTTGAACGAGGGCACAACCAACAATCCCACTCCAACATACTGCCAATGGCCACAAAACACATGAAAATATTTCATATTACCAGTACCTGACTAAATTATTTTCATGAAAAGTTATCATTGTTTTGAAAAGTCTGTTAAATATATTATTCTTTCTTATTGTATTTCTACAAACAACTCTTTTCTTAGCTTCACTATCCTTGATTCTATATCCCCCCACAAACTAATGATGTTCTACTTTCCTCATGC
>JAWQEG010000828.1:207500-270000 GCA_033782935.1 Petrolisthes cinctipes | reverse complement strand
TCCTCTACCTACACTCCTTTCCAACTTTGATATAAAAGCTCAAAGTCTTTTTTTACCTTAAACTTTACTACACACTGTCACCCAGTCACTCATTATATCAGATCTATAGAAACTCTGCTTTTCCATCAGAGCTCAACCTCTTACCTCTTCAACTAGACTCCATTTCAGACTTTACTCCAACTTTTACTAAACTATTCAGACTATCCCCTACTCCCGCACCCCCCTAACCCCCCCCCCAAGCCTGTCCCCCTATTCCCGCACCCCCTTAATTAAAGGATAATGGTTTGGGTTATCGTATTTCATAAAAGGAATTTAAGTCGGCTGTTAAATTTCTCATTCCTTCCCATTCTTCCTTCAACCCTTCACATTCTTCCTTCAACCCTTCCCATTCTTCCTTCAACCCTTCCCATTCTCTTTCCAACCCTTCCTATTCTTCCTTCAACCCTTCCCATTTTCCCAGCCAAGGAGAATAGGAAAATGATGGACCTAATTAAATTTCCTAAAATTTGACGTCCACTTGTCATCCAAATTATAATGAAACGAGACATTGACGAGTGTGTAAACTATGATATTTGGGTTTGTTGTTGTACTATAAGATTATACAAACCATATAACACGTGTTAGACTCGTAGAGGGGGGTGCGGGAATAGGGGACAGGCTTGAGGGGGGGTTAGGGGGGGTGTGGGAATAGGGGGACAGGCTTGGAAGGGGGTTAGGGGGGTGCGGGAATAGATTACAGGCTTTATACCCACCCCAAGCCTGTCCCCCCTTATTCCCGCACCCCCCAAGCCTTTCCCTCTATTCCTGCACCCCCCCAGTTCCCCCCCCAACCCTGTCCCCTACTCCCGCACCCCCTTAACACTAAAATAATGTCATTCGGTTTCAGCAATCAGCGATAATCTTAAGTATTGATTTTTTGAGGTGGGCCAATCAGAGCGAGTTACAATAAGCGCTTAATTTGAACTGTTATTATGAGAGAGAGAGAGAGAGAGAGAGAGAGAGAGAGAGAGGAGAGAGAGAGAGAGAGAGAGTGAATTAATAGTACAGGAGCTGTTGTATATACAGTCGTGGTCAATAATAATCATCCACATATGGGTATCTCTAACACATGTATACATACATACATACAGTCGTGGTCAATAATAATCATCCACAAATGGGTATCTCAAACAATTTACTGTCTAATGTTTTCACTTTCACATAGGATGTTAGTAGTAGTAGTAGTGGCAGTAGTAGTAGTGGCAGTAGTGGTAGTAGTAGTAGTAGTAGTAGTAGTAGTAGTAGTAGTAGTAGTAGTAGTAGTAGTAGTGGTAGTAGTAGTAGTAGTAGTAGTAGTAGTAGTGGCAGTAGTAGTAGTAGTAGTAGTAGTAGTAGTAGTAGTAGTGGCAGTAGTAGTAGTAGTAGTAGTGGCAGTAGTAGTAGTAGTAGTAGTAGTGGTAGTAGTAGTAGTAGTAGTAGTAGTAGTAGTGGCAGTAGTAGTAGTAGTAGTAGTAGTAGTAGTAGTGGTAGTGGACAGTCAGCGGCAGAAGTCCTGTTGCCTCACCTGCTGCTTCACAGAGGTAAACAAACAATGTTCATAGACTCGAGAAATACACATGTTTTCTACACATAATAATCTCGAGTCTATGAACATCGTGTACCTCGGTGAAGCAAGTGAGGCCACAGGACTTTTGCCGCCGACTGGACACCACTGTGAGAAGGCTGTTATTAAAATACCACCGACACTTTCCTTTCCATCTTACAAATAAACCAATCTCAAATCAAAATTTAATCTTACAACAACAACACCTTACGTCAACTCAACTCTCACCCATTTCTATCTTTACCAGCCAATATATTTCAGACTTCCTAACATCCTTTTCTCTATCTCTCTATCCCCTCCTTTCCTTCTCATCATTATTATTATTATTATTATTATATAGGCCTAATATTTAACTTTTTTTTTTTTTTTAGTACAGTCATAATTTTGGTTTTGGATATATTTAATTTATATTTTTTATTTGTTTAGCATTTAAATATTAAAAAAAATTCATTTGCATTTTATTATTATTTTTTTTATTATTTTTATCTTTATCTTCCATTTATTATTCGTTTATTTTCATTTTATTTCCACATTCTTTTCACTTTTTATTATTTTTAAGTTTTACTTTTTTAACTAAATTTATCAATGACTCACACCAAAGGATTAAAAAACAAGCAATGTATATTTTAATTTTTATTGAAAAAAAAACTAAAAAAATGAAAAACTAAATCTGTAGAAAAATGAAAAAAAATGTAAAAAAAAATGAAAAAAATATTGTTTTGAAATCTGTAAAGGAAATTATTGTATTAAAACCTGTAAAAAAAAGTTATTGTATTAAAACCTGTAATTTTTTTTATTGTATTAAAATCTGTAAAAAAAGTTATTGTATTAAAACCTGTAGATGAAGTTATTGCATTAAAATCTGTAAAAATGTTATTGTATTAAAATCTGTAAAAAAATGTTATTGTATTAAAATCTGTAAAAAAAAATTTATTAAAATCTGTAAAAAAAAATTTATTAAAATCTAAATAAAAAGTATTAAAATCTAAATAAAAAGTATTAAAATCTGTAAAAAAAATGTATTAAAATCTGTAAAAAAAGTATTAAAATCTGTAAAAAAAATGTATTAATATCTGTAAAATAATGTTATTGTATTAAAATCTGTAGAGGAAGTTATTGCATTAAAATCTGTAAAAAAAAGTTATTGCATAAAACCTGTAAAAAATGTATTAAAATCTGTAAAAGAAGTTATTGTATTATTTTGGAACTACTGGTTAAAATACTCACCATTTTATAACAGACGATGTGAAGGCGATGGTAGTAATAGTGGTGGTAGTAGTAGTAGTGGCAGTAGTAGTAGTAGTAGTAGTAGTAGTAGTAGTAGTGGTAGTAGTGGTAGTAGTAGTAGTAGTGGCAGTAGTAGTAGTGGCAGTAGTAGTAGTAGTAGTAGTAGTAGTAGTAGTAGTAGTAGTAGTAGTGGTAGTAGTAGTAGTGGCAGTAGTAGTAGTGGCAGTAGTGGCAGTAGTAGTAGTAGTAGTAGTAGTAGTAGTAGTAGTAGTAGTAGTAGTAGTAGTGGCAGTAGTAGTAGTAGTAGTAGTAGTAGTACATCAACCAACAGCCGAAGTGAAAAATAAATATATATGTCATGGATTAATAATTATACCTATAATTTTTATTACATAGTTTAATTGTTACTGTTAAATGAATACAAAAAATTACTCCAAAGGTTTTATTTAAATATTTGTTAAGTGTAATTAAGTGTAAGTTTAATCATGAATTGTTATGAAGTCCAAAATCTAAATAAATGATCAAATTGTATAAAGTTTTAATTATTTAAAGTTTTAATTTAAAAACTATGTTTGATTTAAACATCAACATAAAAATACTTAAATCAAACAAAAGATATTGGGTCCATTCCACAGTGGTTGGTATTGGTTTGTAAGCACACAAAGCTTTTGGTTGGTCAGCTTACAAACCAATAGCACTGTGTAATGTAGAGGGTAGTACAGTACTAACCTGGTCTGATGACACCGAGCCCTCTCCAGAGGACCCGGCGATGACCACACCCTCTACACAGGGTGTGGCCAACAGCAACTGTAGGGGGGCAATTACATGTTGCAAGTTGCCTTGCATTAGTTATACATGTGCAAGTTGCCTTGCGTTACTAAAATACATATATATATATATATATATAATCAAATACATCATAACAATTTATTAATACAATACAATACATACATATTTATATAATCAAATACATCCTAACAATTTATTAATACAATACAATACATATATATATATATATAATTAAATACAATTACAATTTTATTAAAATCCTGACATTGTACATTCTAATTATACACAAGGATGAGAGACAAAACTGTCTCTCATCCTTGGTAATACATACACACACAAATACAATACACATACACACACACACACACTCATACACGCCAGCCATGCTCCCTCGTTGCAACCTGTAGTAGTAATAGTAGTAGTAATAGTAGTGGTAGTAGTGGTAGTGGTAGTAGTAGTAGTAGTAGTAACACACACACATCCAATGTATGTCTGTAAAGAAAAGAGAAAAGTATAAATTATTTTCTTCCAACATTTAATAATGTCAGAACACAGTATATAATTTATACTCTTAGTACATTGTAGTGTGTTGATTCCCACAAAGTATGTCAGGAAACAAACACCACCTGATTAACAATAATAATAATAATAATAATAATAATGATAATAATAATAATAATAATAATAATTGTGGCCTGTTGTTGTTGTTGTTTGGATGAATACACAGTTGTTGTTGTAGATTTACCAACAACACAACAATCTCTCCTTAAGACAACACAAAGAATAATAATATTGTATAAACATATAGCAAATATATATAGCAAATATATATATATATATATATATATATATATATATATATATATATATATATATATATATATATATATATATATATATATATATATATATATATATATATATATATATATATATATATATATATATATATATATATAATACATATAGATGTCAATGTAGATTAAAAAGTATATGGTAATGATATAAATTGAAAAGTACACAAATAATATTGAGTTTATAAAGATAAACATATTATAGAGTATATTTATAGCATATCATATCATGTATAAATATTATAGCCCCCAGACTCCCTGGTCCAGTAAGCTGTGGTCCCATTACCCTGGGATGTGCTTCAGTAGTCCAGACATATAGGGACATACAGACATATACAGACATATAGGGACATACAGACATAAACAGACATATAGGGACATACAGACTCCCTGGTCCAGTAAGCTGTGGTCCCATTACCCTGGGATGTGCTTCAGTAGTCCAGGCATATAGGGACATACAGACATATACAGACATATAGGGACATACAGACATATACAGACATATAGGACCATACAGACTCCCTGGTCCAGTAAGCTGTGGTCCCATTACCCTGGGATGTGCATCAGTAGTCCAGGCATATAGCGACATACAGACATATACAGACATATAGGACCATACAGACATATAGGGACATACAGACATATAGGGACATACAGACATATAGGGACATACAGACATATAGGGACATACAGACATATAAAATATACCTAATGATATAAATGGAATGAAATACAGTGTGTGTGTGTGTGTGTGTGTGTGTGTGTGTGTGTGTGTAGCCTTGTGATGGCTTGGGTGGGCTGTGTGTGTGTGTGTGTGTGTGTGTCGGTGGCTGTACATTAGAGTGCTGTCATTCTTCCAAAGTACTGTATGTCACACAACAACAACAGAACAACTGGTCCTGGAGTGGGGGCGTCTACGTCGTGGGACACCCCCTTCCCCCCAAGGGCTGCCAAGGAAGGAAGCTACGGGGGGGCCAAACCGCCACAAAATCTCCCCGCCCCCCATCAAGGAGGCGGTAACCTGTTGACTGAAACACCTGTTGACTGAAACATCTTGGTAGAGTAAAAAGTTAAACACATATAACAACACACAACCAACACCATTCTCCCTCACAACACCACCCCATCAACAAACATAATGGTAATCTGTTGACTGAAATATCTTGGTAGCTTAAAAAGTTACACACATATATATAACACACAACCAACACCATTCTCCCTCACTGCCTTTTGTGGGTGCCAGCACGGTCGAGTTAGTAAGGTCTGTGGGCCAGCTGTACACTCGTGATACATAATTTCTGACCAGAGTGTGAGGAGCAGAAAGCTTCGAATCACCTGGTATTGTTCATTTCCCCACCCAGTACACCTACAGAGGCTGAGTTCGAATGCAGGGTATGTGTGTGTGGTGCCTGCCGTTCGTCTCTGGTCAGAAATCACGAGTGTACACCAAGTGCGCATACCGTCAGCTGAGCCCAGATACACAGGTCGGTTGTAAGCATTAGCACGGACTATGGACTGCTCGGACTCTGGACTGCTCGGACTCTGGACTGCTCGGACTCTGGACTGCTCGGACTCTGGGACTGCTGCTGGGACACACAGTCTGGCCAACAACACCAACCCATCAACAAACATAATGGTAATCTGTTGACTGAAATATCTTTGTAGAGTAATTAGTAGCCTTACCAACCAACACCATGAAGCTCCACTGTGTGTGTGTGTGTGTCTGTCTGTCTGGGTGTGTGTGTGTGTATGTCTGTCTGTGTGTGTGTGTGTGTATGTCACCATCTAGTATGACACATATGAATCACACACACACATACATACAAACCAACACTTCATCTCAGCACTTCTCAACAACAACAAGAGTCCCAGTCCATCCTAGAAATAATAAAGAAAAGAAAATACACATATATAACACATATATAACACATATATATATATATATTATATATATATATATATATATATATATATATATATATATATATATATATATATAATATATATATATATATATATATATAACACATATATATATAACACACATATATATATAACACATGTACTACTACTACTACTAATAATAATAATATTAATATTAATAATAATTACAAATGTTAATAGTACTGTTAGTGTTATTATTATTGTTATTGGAGTTATTTTTAGTGTTATTGTTATTAGTGTTGTTTTTGAGTTATTTTTTATTGGTGTTAGGTTTGTTAGTTGTACACACACACAGAGAGAGAGAGAGAGAGAGAGAGAGAGAGAGAGAGAGAGAGAGAGAGAGAGAGAGAGAGAGAGACACACACACACACAGAGACAGACAGAGACACAGACACGGACAGAGACAGATAGAGACACAGACCCAGACAGACAGACACAACGAGAGAGAGAGACACACAGACATAGAGACACACACACACACCCTGACAGACAGACACAACGAGACACATACACACACACACAACAATAAGAAATATTAACGTTGTATTCATAATTTATCTAATAATGAAATATATGTTGATAAGTTAATTAATAATCATTAGCGTCATTAAATATGGGCCCTATATTGACCAAAGCTAAAGGTGATAATTAAGTAAAGGTAAATTATGAATACAACGTTAATACTTCTTATTGTAGTGTGTGTGTGTGTGTGTGTGTGTATCTCTCTCTCTATGTAATATACAACAACATCTGTGTGTGTGTGTGGTAAGATGACTCTGTTGTTTGGTATTGGTCAGCCACCATCAAATAACCACCAACATATTCCTTCCATCGTAGCAAATATCTTGGTAATAAAGAACAACACGTGTATGATTTTGCAGCACCTCATAAAAATAATTGAGGGGGTTGAGTTGACATAAGGTGTTGTATGATTATATATTGATATGATACTGATTTATTTGTACGATGGAAGGAAAGTGTTGGTGGATATTTGATTGTGGCTGTACCAATACCATGACTCCATAGACAAACAACAGAGTCGTCTTATCAGTACCACACACACACACACACACACACACACACATGTTGTTGTATATGCTTACTGTGCCTTCTTTCCTTCTGTTATCTTGGTGTTTGTTGTCTCTCTTATCTTTTCTTTTCTCCCTCGTTTCTGGGTAGGATGGTCTGGTCTTCCTTCATCCTCATCCAACCACACCAATCTATCGGAAAATAACCTTTTGGTTAGAAATTCTCGGTGCAGAGTTCAATCCGAACCCCAACCTCGTCAAACAATAAGTTTTGCCCTTGTATCTCACCAGCTGGTATGTACCTCCACAACTTATCTGACACATGAATTTGTAGATAGGTGGATTTCCATTGTACAATAGTAGAGGCTGGTGTGGTGTACCTCTCTGGACACACACGTCAGTGACATCATCACCCCGTGTGGCACATCACCTGGCAAACAATGACACATGACAACTGAAATCAGTACACAGGGATATTAACTCTATGATTAATAAGTGTAAAAACCATTACAAAGGAAAAATTGAAAATATGTTGGAGTAATCCAAAAGGTGCATGGGATGGTTTGTGGAAATTAACTGGTAGGCTATGTATAAAAAGAAGGAACAGCCAGACGTGAACAATGTTTGGGACTTTGGTAATGAATTAAATTACTTTTATTCAAGATTTGATGTACAGGATTTTTAGGCAGAAATTAATACCATATGCCAATCTTTGTTTACTAAGAATGACTCATCTATTATAATAAAAGAAGAGGATGTAATTGAGAGCTTAAATAGGGTTAAAATTGGCAAAGCGGGAGGGCCTGATAAAATAAATGATAGGATGCTTAGACTGTGTAAAAACCAACTCTCAAATATTCTTTGTAAAATATTCCAGCAGTCTGCTATACCTAAAATATGGAAAACTTGTGAAATTGTTCCAGTGCCAAAGAAACCAAACCCTACTTGTCAAAGGGTCGATTCCACAGTGGTTGGTATTGGTTTGTAAGCACGCAAACGAAAGAATGTTAGCCTTGTAAATGACTTATAGGTGAATTATTTAATGAATCTGATGAATAATCTATACAGTGATCATCATTATCTAATTGTTTGATAGATTTTGTGAATGTGGATACTCAGCGTTTGGAAAATAATGAAGCCTTACAAGTGCGGTTGGTTGGGAAGCTAACAAACAAATACCACTGTGGAATCTACCCATAATGATTATATATAGGCCTGTGGCACTTACGTCAATACTTATGAAATAACTTGAATATATTGTTAAAAAGGTATTGATATAACAAACTAGTGATTTTATGGATGACTGTCTTGTAGTTTGTACATGTCAAGAACCGATCGATGTGTGGAGGACGCTACGTTATTGGTTATTAATTAATTATGTATTGAGTCATGTAGAAGATAGTGTTATAAGCAGATCAACTAAATACTACGGTATGCTAAAATTCTCTTTGTTGTTGATTTCAGTAATGCCTTCAACACAATACAACCACAGTCTGGGGAACTACAACAACAACACAATACAACCACAGTCTGGGGAACTACAACAACAACAACAACAACAACAACAACACAATACAACCTCTTGTACTGATGTGACAACTTATATAGATGAAGGTTAAGGGGGTGCGGGAATAGGGGGACAGGCTGGGGGGGGGGGGTTTAGGGGGTTGCGGGAGTAGGGAACAGGCTTTGGGGGGGTTTAGGGGGGTGCGGAAATAGGGGGACAGGCTGGGGGGGGCTAGGGGGGTGCGGGAGTAGGGAACAGGCTTGGGGGGGTTTAGGGGTTGCAGGAGTAGGGGACAGGCTTGGGGGGGGGGTTAGGGGGGTGCGGGAGTAGGGAACAGGCTTAGGGGGTTTTTGGGGGGTGCGGGAATAGGGAACAGGCTTGGGGGGGGTCAAGGGGGGTGCGGGAATAGAGGACAGGCTTTCTACTCACCCCAAGCCTGTCCCCCTATTCCCGCACCCCCCCCCCCAAGCCTGTCCCCTACTCCCGCACCCCCCTAAACCCCCCCAAGCCTGTTCCTTACTCCCGCACCCCCCTAACCCCCCCCTCCCCAGCCTGTCCCCCTCTTCCCGCACCCCCCCAAGCCTGTCCCCTACCCCCCCCCCCCCACCCCTTTAATGCCAATATTATACTCTGGATATATGCATTGTTTACCAAAAGAATGGATGTGTTCTGTCGCCAATTTTTTTTGCACTTTATTGGAAAGACACAGAGAAAGAGAGACACACAGATAGAGACAGAGAGAGAGAGAGAGACAGACATACACAGAGAAAGAGAGACACACACACAGACCGAGAAAGAGAGACATACACACACACAGACCGAGAAAGAGAGACATACAGACAGAGAAAGAGAGAGAGAGAAAGAGACATGCAGACAGAGAAAGAGAGAGAGAGAGAGAGAGAGAGACATACAGACAGAGAGAGAGAGAGAGACAGACATACAGAGAGAGAGAGACACACACACAGACCGAGAAAGAGAGAGACATACAGACAGAGAAAGAGAGAGAGAGAGACAGACAGAGAAAGAGAGAAAGACAGACACACAGAGAGAGAAAGAGAGAGAGAGACAGACATACACAAAGACAGAGAGACAGACATACACAAAGAGAGAGAAACAGACACAGAGAGAGAGAGAAAGAGAGAGAGACATACAGAGAAAAAGATTACTTGCCACTGTCTAATCAGTACCAATAACTTGTGTTCCAATACTGACTTAAGGGGGAAGTTTTGTGTTGGTAATTCTGGAGCAACTGAATCCTCCAAACAATTCCAAGCAACAGAACATCATTATTTTTGCTCTTCTGGTCCTGTTTCCTGGCATATTTTGGAGGAATCGAGGCACTCCAATGTAACAAAAACGAATTACCACCTTAAACTACAGGGAGGAAGTTAATGATTTTACCATATGGTTCAGGAAAATTATCTTGAGCTGAATGTGGGAATATCAAAAGAAATGGTTGTTGTTGATTTTAGGAAGCAAACAGTAGAACACTTACCACTCTATATCAGTAATGAAATAGTTGGAAAAGTTTATGAATATACGCATTTTCATATTACACACACACACACACACACATAAAAAGTCCACAAATTTTATCTCTTCTCCCCACACGCTGGTAAGTATCTCTCTCTCTCTCTCTCTCTCTCTCTCTCTCTCTCTCTCTCTCTCTCTCTCTCCAATAAGAAGTATTAACGTTGTATTCATAATTTATCTAATAATGAAATATCTGTTTGATAAGTTAATAATTATTAGTTTCAGTAAATATGGGCCCTATATTGACCAAAGCTAATAATAATAATAATAATAATAATAATAATAATAATAATAATAAGTAAAGGTAAATTATGAATACAAAATTAATACTTCTTATTGTAGAGAGGTATTGTAGCCTGTGGTATGTACACTCGCGGTCAGAAATTGTGTTCTGATCCCTTGGCACGATGAATCGCAACTAGCCAAGCTTTGATGATTCGAACAAATGTGTGTTGTAGGGAGACGCACAGTTTTTCGAACCTTATAAAAAAAATTGTTATATAAAAAAAATATATATATATAATTTTTTTTTTTTTTATATATAGTCACAGGTTTTAGTGGGCCAACATGGGATTTCCCATACACAAAGGAATACTGAACAGTACAGCCACAATCAAATAACCACCGACTCCTTCCTTCCCTCGTGCAAATAAATCAGTATCATATCAAAATATTATCATACAACACCTTACGTCAACTCAACCCCCTCAATTATTACTATGAGGTGCTGCAAACTCATACACGTGTTGTTCTTTATTACCAAGATATTACTACGACCGCAATATTTCCAGGATTAAATGTTTCTGCTTCGACAATTAGATTAGTAGTAGGATGAAAGGAATGAATAGGAGCCATCTTTGACTGCTGCCCGACCTCACTTTCTAAATCCGAGAAGACATTCTCCCTATATATCAGCGGCCTCTTCTATCTCTGCTTCTATAAATGTAACCTTTGTTTCTCCTTTTGAAGCGTGAACTCCTCCTCCTCCATTACCCACTTTCTCTCCAGTACCTTACTAAGCCTTCACCAATAAATACACTTTCCTAGCAGCTTCCATGGCCCATGTGACCCTCACTGTACTAGATAGTGAGCATTGATTCATTGATATTAGGCACCGCAACAGCGAGGTCATATAGCGCCAGAAAACGGTAATAGAGAGGTGAGACAGCAAACAGGAAGGAAATAGAAAAGAGAGACAGTTTAAGAACTGAAAGCTAGTGACTGGGGCCGAAGGGGCGCTAAAACCCTTAAAGTATTACACACATCACTAATACAGGCAATACCCACCTACGAGGTAGATAGTGAGTATACAGACTTATGAGTCCTATACCTAATGTCTGTCAAACACTGTGGTCACCACTAATATGTTGACCATCTCTATAGTGAGTATACAGACTTATGAGTCCTATACCTAACGTCTGTCAAACACTGTCGTCACCACTAATATGTTGACCATCTCTATCTGCTTCACACGGTCGTTCAGTTTCCTTTTGTCTGGATACAATTTTGTCAATATTAGCCATCAAGGTTTGGAAATCACTACCCTAACTCCGCCTCTAGCAATATCCGGAGCCGGTTAATTAAGAATTAAGGGGTTGAGGGAGTAGGGGACAGGCTTGGAGGGGGGGGGGGTGCGGAAATAGGGGGACAGGCTTGGGGTGGGTAGAAAGCCTGTCCCCTATTCCCGCACCCCTCTAACCTCCCCTCAAGCCTTTTCCCCTACTCCCGCACCCCCCAAAACCCCCCAAGCCTGTGTCCTACTCCCGCACCCCCCTAAACTCCCCCCCCACAAGCCTGTCCCCTACTCCCGCACCTCCCCCCCCCGCCACAAGCCTGTCCCCTACTCCCGCACCCCCTTATTTTGTTTTAGCCAATTCTCTCTTACAATCCACCAAGGTAATCAATCCTATCCATATTTAGAATTAACCTTTATAACACTTCACAGACTACAAAACTAACACAGCCTACTCAAAGAATTAAATCCATGTTACATGTGACACAACGAACATTATTACATCAAAATGTCTATAGTAATATGTAAGGGATAAAATATATACAATGAAACCACTAATAAATATAGCTACGTGTGTGTGTGTAATTTGAAAATGTGTGTGTGTGTTTAATTTGAAGATAATGTGTGTGTGTTTAATTTGAAGATAATGTGTGTGTGTAATTTGAAGATAATGTGTGTGTGTAATTTGAAGATAATGTGTGTGTGTTTAATTTGAAGATAATGTGTGTGTGTAATTTGAAGATAATGTGTGTGTGTAATTTGAAGATAATGTGTGTGTGTAATTTGAAGATAATGTGTGTGTGTTTAATTTGAAGATAATGTGTGTGTGTTTAATTTGAAAGTAATGTGTGTGTGTTTAATTTGAAGGTAATGTGTGTGTGTGTAATTTGAAAATGTGTGTGTGTGTGTAATTTGAAGGTAATGTGTGTGTGTGTTTAATTTAAAGGTAATGTGTGTGTGTGTGTGTGTGTGTTTGTAATTTGAAGGTAATGTGTGTGTGTGTTTAATTTGAAGGTAATGTGTGTGTGTGTGTGTGTGTGTGTGTAATTTGAAGATAAGCATGTGTATGTGTGTGAAACTATTTTAACGTTACGTGCAGGTGGGTTGAAACAGCAGGCTGGGTGTGTATCCCTCCTGACGGTGGTAATGGTCGCTTGAAACTGTAGAAGCCCAAGTGACGGTACAGTAGTGACGGACTGACGGTCCCAAATGAGTGAGTGACAGAGTGAGTCGGCCCAACTAGTTGTGTGTGTCTACTGGGAACGTTGACACTCTGGTAGGTAGGCGTCCAAACTGTATTCTTACTCGGCTACAAACTTGTTTCTGTAAGTAGTCATATGATCAAATAAACCACTGACACAGACACTTCATTAACACTCGAAAATCATAAACCATTAATTATATATTACAAAGGCAGACAGCTATATTTACATGATGAATTTCATAAACGTTTACATTTGAACAACATATCTATCATTACATAACAGAAAAGTTTACATTTGATTACCGAGTACTGACACTACCAATCTATTACTCAATTGGTCAAATAACAAACACTCAAATGTACACTCGCAATCCAAAATTTGTATCTAGGTCTTGTTGAAGTTTCGAATCATTTAACATAATAGTGAACCAATAACACGCTTATTCTGTTTCATATTTACTCGAGTTCGCTTAATACTCGATCAAGCTATTTGAAGCAAGCCTGGATACATATTTTGGATTGGGAGTGTACAGTTGGCCACAGGAATTCTTACACAGGCTATTTGGAAAGAGTGGTCATTATTCAGGAAGAACTGCAATAAATGAACTATTAGGTGACTACCCCACACCAAGATTAAGGTTCAATTCCACAGTCGTATTCGTATGTGTCTCTCGGTGTTAATTTTACTTCACATTAAAGGACGTAATTCACTTTTGTTACATTGGAGTGCCATGATTCCTCCTAGCTATGCCAGGAAACAGGACCAGATGAACAATGGTGTCCTGTTGCTTGGAATAGTTTGGAGCCACATACTAAAACGGGACATAATAACAGTTCAAATTAAGTGCTTATTGTAACTCTCTCTAATTGACCCACCTCAAAAAATCAATACTCAAGATTATCGCTGATTGGCTATAACCAAATGACATTATTTTAGTGTTAATATTAGCTCATTACGAGTTTTACACGTGTTATATGGTTTGTATAACCTTATAGTACAAGAGCAAACCCAAATATCATAGATTACACACTCGTCAATGTCTCGTTTCATTATAATTTGGATGACAAGTGGACGTCAAATTTTCGAAATTTTAATTAGGTACATCTTTTTCCTATTCTCCTTGGCTGAGAAAATGGGAAGGATTGGAAAGAGGATGGGAAGGGTTGAAGGAAGAATGGGAAGGGTTGAAGAAAGAATGGGAAGGGTGGTAGAAGAAAGGAAAGGAATGAGAAATGTAACAGCTGACTTACTGTAAATACTCTTTATGAAATAGGATAACCCAAACCATCACGGTGATAAATTTGAAGTTTCTTTATGTTAAGGGGGTCTGGGAATAGGGGGACAGGCTTGGGGGGGGGGTTTAGGGGGGTGCGGGAGTAGGGGACAGGGTTGGGGGGGTTTAGGGGGTTGCGGGAGTAGGGGGACAGGCCTGGGGGAGGGGGGGGGGGGTTAGGGGGGTGCGGGAATAGGGGACAGGCTTTCTACCCCCACCCCCAAGCCTGTCCCCCTATTCCCGCACCCCCCGCACCCCCCCCTCAAGCCTGTCCCCTACTCCCGCACTCCCTTAACGTCGTAATTGCTGATAAACAACGAGTAGAAATGTATGAAATAGTTCTGGCAGTGCGAATTTCGGCCTATCTAAAGGAGACGTGGGTGGGAAGGAGACGTGGGTGGGTGGGTGTGAAGGAGACGTGGGTGTGTGTGTGGGTGTGAAGGAGACGTGGGTGGGTGGTGTGAAGGAGACGTGGGTGGGTGGGTGTGAAGGAGACGTGGGTGTGTGTGTGGGTGTGAAGGAGACGTGGGTGGGTGGTGTGAAGGAGACGTGGGTGGGTGGGTAGGTGGGTGTGAAGGAGACGTGGGTGGGTGGGTGTGAAGGAGACGTAGGTGGGTAGGAAAGGAGATGTGGGTGGGTGGGTGTGAAGGAGACGTGGGTGGGTGGGAAAGGAGATGTGGGTGGGTGGGTGTGAAGGAGACGTAGGTGGGTAGGAAAGGAGATGTGGGTGGGTGGGTGTGAAGGAGACGTGGGTGGGTGGGAAAGGAGATGTGGGTGGGTGGGTGTGAAGGGGACGTAGGTGGGTAGGAAAGGAGATGTGGGTGGGTGGGTGTGAAGGAGACGTGGGTGGGTGTGTGTGAAGGAGACGTGGGTGGGTGGGAAAGGAGATGTGGGTGGGTGGGTGTGAAGGAGACGTGGGTGGGTAGGAAAGGAGATGTGGGTGGGTGGGTGTGAAGGAGATGTGGGTGGGTGTGTGTGAAGGAGACGTGGGTGGGTGGGAAAGGAGATGTGGGTGGGTGGGTGTGAAGGAGACGTGGGTGGGTGGGAAAGGAGATGTGGGTGGGTGGGTGGGTGTGAAGGAGATGTGGGTGGGTGTGTGTGAAGGAGACGTGGGTGGGTGGGAAAGGAGATGTGGGTGGGTGGGTGTGAAGGAGAGGTAGGTGGGTAGGAAAGGAGATGTGGGTGGGTGGGTGGGAAGGAGACGTGGGTGGGTAGGTGGGAAGGAGACGTGGGTGGGTGGGAAAGGAGATGTGGGTGGGTTGGTGTGAAGGAGACATGGGTGGGTGGGTGGGTGGGAAGGAGATGTATGTGGGTGGGTGTGAAGGAGACGTGGGAGGGTGGGAAAGGAGATGTGGGTGGGTGGGTGTGAAGGAGACGTGGGTGGGTGGGAAAGGAGATGTGGGTGGGTGGGTGGGAAGGAGACGTGGGTGGGTGGGTGGGAAGGAGACGTGGGTGGGTGGGAAAGGAGATGTGGGTGGGTTGGTGTGAAGGAGACATGGGTGGGTGGGTGGGTGGGAAGGAGATGTGGGTGGGTGGGTGTGAAGGAGACGTGGGAGGGTGGGAAAGGAGATGTGGGTGGGTGGGTGTGAAGGAGACGTGGGTGGGTAGGAAAGGAGATGTGGGTGGGTGGGTGGGAAGGAGACGTGGGTGGGTGGGTGGGAAGGAGACGTGGGTGGGTGGGTGTGAAGGAGACGTGGGTGGGTGGGAAAGGAGATGTGGGTGGGTGGGTGGGTGTGAAGGAGACGTGGGTGGGTGCGAAGGAGACGTGGGTGGGTGGGTGCGAAGGAGACGTGGGTGGGTGGGAAAGAGACGTGGGTGGGTGGGTGGGTGGGAAGGAGACGTGGGTGGGTGGGAAGCTAACAAACCAATACCACTGTGGAATCGACTCCTAACTTTATGGGTTGATTCTACAGTGGTATTTGTTTGTTAGCTTCCCAACCAACCACACTTGTAAGCCTTCATTATTTTCCAAAAGCTGAGTATCCGTATTCACAAACTCTATTAAGGGGGTGCGGGAGTAGGGAACAGGCTTGGGGGGGCGGGGATTGGGGGGGGGGCGGAAATAGGGGGATAAGCTTCGGGTGGGTAGAAAGCCTGTCCCCTATTCCCGCACCCCCCTAACTCCCCCCAAGCCTGTCCCCCTATTCCCGCACCACCTTAATTAATCCTTGAACATTATTTTTATCATTGTTATAATTTGGTCCGTTTTTTGATAAACGAAAATTGACATAACTTTTGAACAGAAGGCCATAGAGACAAAATGAAAAAATAATTTAGCCCAATTTACCAACTGTACATCCATTCCAAATTTCATCCAAATCCATATAGATCTTCATGGTCAAAAATCGGTTCAAACAAATTTCCAAAAAAGAGGCCACAACTCAAAAACGGTGCATCGTAGAGGAAAACGGAGAAATTTTAGCCCCCCCTTCGGCCAACCCCACCCATATGACCTATTCTTGCACACCCTTAGGTCAAATGTGTGATTCGACAACATTTTTTACCTATTCCAAAAACCCACATTTTTGGATGTAGTGTGTGGATGGAACGTGGTGAAAAAGATGAATTAAGTCTACGGAAATTACATGATGTTATTCCACAGACAGAGAGAGAGGGTGAGGTGTTTCTTCTTAGTATGTATGCCGCCTTTCACAACACACACACACACACATACACATGGAACAAATTACCATCCATAAGAAGTGGTGTGTGTCAAAACCATGCATATCTTTAAAGAAAAATATGATAATGGGATTTTAATATACGGGGCATTACGAGCTTGACTCAATCCTGTAAAGAATACAAGTAGGTAAGAACACACATACACACACACGTATTTTTGTAATAAACATACACGCACATCAATATAAATAATTATATTCTTGTTTTGAGAAAGAGGAGAACGAAACATAAGAAGAAGAATAATGTAAGAAACTCAGGACATTATAGAAACGAAATACGGTAATAAGGATGGGTTCAGAAATCATGTCCTATTTCGTTGGAGATGCCTAGATACATTATTTAAACTTGTAGACAGTGGGGATGGAGGGGGGCATAACTTGTAGACAGGGGGGATAGAGGGGGGCATAACTTATAGACAGACAGGGGGGAGGGAGGGGGTGTTTAAGGACCCTGTGATCGTGAATGGAAATTGAAGACTTCTGATTCCTCCTGGCCATGCCACGAATCAAACAAGCTCCTTCGATATAGGTGTGTGTGTGTGTGTATGTGTGTGTTTGGAGACTTCTGATTCCTCCTGACTATGCCACCAAACTAACAACCTCCTTCCATATAGGTGTGTGTGTGTGTGTTTGGAGACTTCTGATTCCTCCTGACTATGCCACCAAACAAACAAGCTCCTTCCATATAGGTGTGTGTGTGTGTGTGTGTGTTACATTCACTTTTGTTACATTGGGGTGCCATGATTCCTCCAAAGTATGCCAGGAATGAGGACCAGATGAACAAAAATAATGGTGTTCTGTTGTAGCTTGGAATAGTTTTGAGGAATCAGTTGCTCCAGATTTACCAACACTGTACTTCCCCCATAAGGATACAATTCACTTCAGTATAAAGTTGTGTTGTAGTTTTATTATTGTCTTACATCTTGTGTGTTTGTTATGATATCTTTAACTAACAGCTTGTATGAATCAATACTTGTGGCTAGTTGTATAGCCACAATCAAATATCCACCAACACTTTCCTTCCATGGTAATATAGAACAACACGTGTATGATTTTGCAACACGTCATAATAATGATAATAATTGAGGGGATTGAGTTGACATAAGGTGTTGTTGTAAGTGTTACGACCCGGTTATCTCCCAATGGAGGGTGGACTTTACACCAGTCCCAGGGAGTTTTAAAAGTCTGGATATTAAGGATGTTAGGTCACCCACCCGACTTAGCCGAACCGCACATACTGTACAGCACACCACTCCCTTTCCTTACCTGGTCTCCTCTGGTAATTCTCAATATTACTACATTAATTATATTACTTAAGTTTGGTTGGAGAAGGAACTAAAATACACATTTACCATAATACATCATATATTAAAATAAACACAAATGTACAAGATTAATAAAGTAAATATGGTACCAAAAATTAGTTCTCAACATGATAAATACACAAATATGAAAAATCAGATAAATACACAAATAATTAATAAATACCCCCCCGACATTCACACATGGGCACATATATAATGTTCTCCTTTCTCACCTCAAGATCCCCACACACACCTCAACACCATAACATCACCTTTACACCACCATACCACCTTAACACCTTGGGTAAAACACCAAATAACCCAACAATTGTCCACCAGGACACCCCCACACCACAATAATACCAGACACCACCTCACCACAATGATACCAGACACCCCCTCACCACAATAATACCAGACACCACCTCACCACAATAATACCAGACACCACCTCACCACAATAATACCAGACACCACCTCACCACAATAATACCAGACACCACCTCACCACAATAATACCAGACACCACCTCACCACAATAATACCAGACACCACCTCACCACAATAATACCAGACACCACCTCACCACAATAATACCAGACACCACCTCACCACAATAATACCAGACACCACCTCACCACAATAATACCAGACACCACCTCACCACAATAATACCAGACACCACCTCACCACAATAATACCAGACACCACCTCACCACAATAATACCAGACACCACCTCACCACAATAATATCAGACACCACCTCATTGTCCTCCAGGACACCCCCACACCACAACAATACCTGACACCACCTGTGGCCGACTCACCACCCACATGTACCTCACTTTACGACAGGCACAGGCCTCTGCCACCACCTTAATCACCCTTAAAGAACCACCACACTCTAACAGAGATACCACAAACTTCACGATGCCCTCAGACCATGGCGAACTCCAGTAATCCCCACTTAATTCCACCACAAAACCAAAACACCGTCCTCTGCCCCGAGCGCCATGGAGAGACCTACTCTTACCAACAAAAACAAAATGAAAAGCGCCTCACACCTTGGCGCCTCGTTTCCGAAATAACTTCGATTATTATTATTATTATTATTATTATTATTAACAGCCTTGCCGCCGTGACCACACCGAGTGTGGTTGAATGCTTAGTGAACGAACCATGATGAGTCTTCTTGTTTAATGTGCTTCCTGTTTATAGAGAATGGCATTACAAGAGGTACGACTAATGTACATAAATGGTCGCTTTTTCTCAATTAAATGGCTAATATTTCCGACTCGGAATATAACTGATGTTCCAGTATTTACATTTTATTATGGTTTGGAACATTTTGTTTTTCCTTCCCTAGTTGTCCCTCATTTTCTCCCGGGAAATACAGTAACGATTGATTTTATCCATACCTTGAATGTGCGTATTTTTTTATGCAATGCAGTATTTAATCAAAATCACAACGAAAAGATCATGTAAAAAAAGAAAAATCTGTAACAACTCTTTAATTACAAATAATATCATAAACCTTGAGTTTCACAAATATACCATTAATATGTATGACAAATGTAAGAAAAATAAAGTACAATTTAGATATGTATTTGAATAATTGCATTTAACAACATTATCAACAGGAGAAGTGAGTAATCAAATATATACTGAAATAATTGAATAAACAAAGAAACGAACATTAATGTAGTGTACATCGACCCAAGTACATTGGCAGAGACCCGACGGGTGTTGGGTATGGGTATAGGTCTGGTAACAGTGGAGAAACCTGCCAAATGTTCAATAAACTGTACTTGTTTAATACCTTCTTAGCTGTTTGTCATTATCATTATAATTGATAATGATCAAAATTGTAAGAATAATAATATATAATAAAGATATCAACAGCTACAGCACTGAAGGCTACGTTTGGCAGAAAGTTTTTCCACTGTTACCAGACCAGCACCCAAAACCAACACCAGTCGGCTCTCAGCAAATTTATGGAAAATAATAACAAAAATAATTATGACTTAAGAATAGCATTTATCATATCATCTGTTGGCTTGAAATTATAGCATGCCCCGTGGACTTTTACTGCCTCAGAAACGAGAGTCAGTGATTGCAGCGCAGGCACTTGGAGACGATTCCGGATATCTGTTTTAATTAAATTCATTTTAGAAAATATTCGTTCTGCAGCAGTATTAGAAGTTGGCAGTGCCAATACTTGTAATGCAAAGAGGGCAAAATTCTTAAACTGCTTTGTACCTTCATTGTCTTCTAACTCTCCCAATTTTATATAGAAATCATGGATATCAGAGGTGTCGTTCTTGAGATAGGCTAAGTTAGGTGTACTGTCCAAATTCCTCCATTCATTATCTAGGTCTTGTAAACTTCCTACATACAGCCTGGGTACAAGCTTTACAAAATCTGACAAGGAGGGCATCAACTCCCTACTTTTGCTGTCTAGTACCTTATTTTTACCTAAGAATGATGCCATATACCACAAAGGTGAGTTAAGGTCAAACCTCTTTTGCATTTGTTGGCACATAGTGATCATAAATTCTCGACAGCGGGATCGGACATGGTCAACCATACCTTGATTACCAATGTACACGTCTGTTTGGAGAAGGCCGTGGATAGCTGATCCTAAGTAGATCTGATTTAATGGCAAATGATTAGAACTTAACATTGGATCAAATGTCATCAGATCAGCTTTTTCCACAACATCTCTTCGACAGAAGTATCCTAGGAGGTTTCTAAACAGCTGAATTATGGGGTCATATAGTAAATGTACAGTTGGTGTATCTCTCTGAAATAGTAAGTTAATTTTTGAAAATGTTGGCAAAATGAAATTAAGAAAATTGTAGTACAAACATACTGAAGGATCCTTGAGATCTTTTACAATAAATTCCACAGATCGGAGCCTTTCACCAAGTTCGTTTTCTATAAAAAACAATTTGAGTGCAGCCCACTGCTCAAGGACTCTCTCTACTGCTTTATGTAAAGAAAGCCATCAGGTTTGACAAGCATGCAAAATTTTGTGGGGTTTTAATTCTAGGAATAATTGTGCCTGTTTAAACTGGTGTTGTCTTTTTGAGATATGGGAAAAGTATGAATATATATTCCTGAGAAGATCTTCACAATGTCTAGGTAGAGTTTTTGCAGCCTCAGACGCACATAAATGTATACTATGGCAAATGCACCTGAAGATTGTTATACCTGGCAAGTCTGCTCTCAGTCGGCTGGCTAGAGAATTATTGTCCCCCATTAGGTTGGAAGCACCGTCAGCTGCAAATCCCACAACATTGCTCAGAGGAATGTCATATGCAGATAAAGTTTTCAGCAGTAAAGTATATAAATGTTCCCCAGTTGAGCCCACGCATTCCTTGTTGTCGTCATCATATACATCAATGAGTTCCAAGGTGCCAGTCTTCATCGTTGTCGTATCTGTATCATAATATTTAACAACCAACGTCAAACATTTAGTGGTGCTGACATCCGTGGACTCATCAATGATTACAGAAAACTTATGACCTTTGAGCTTACTTACCATTTCCAAAGTTACACATTTACCAATCGCTTTTGCTACCTGAGTGCATTTGGTTTTCTTCATGCACATTCCTTGTGCGATTGGCGAATCTGGAAACATGGTTTTGCATAGTTCTACCAAATGATCTGCAATGGTGAATGGTAAGTTATGCTCAGCTATAAAGCATATTAACAAGATCTTCGCTAATGCTATGGTGTCATTAAGACGACGGCGTCCATCAACTGGCTCAACCTCCTGTACATCCCTCACCCTATCCTCCTGCCTCTGCAGCATGTGTGCCTCATTGGTGATGTGTTGGCTACGTGTCTGTAATGAGATACATACTAATAGCCTACGTAAGGCGGTGGGATGGTTGATATAACTCGATGCTTGTCAAGAGAACAATATTAAAACAACAAAATAAAGCTTTGATAGTGTACTGTATACCTTATGTCTCTTAATAGTGGAAAGTTCGGCATTGAATTTTTTGTTGCATACTGTGCAGTAAGCTCTCTCTGCATTGCCGTCCACCCGTGACAACTAGGGTGGCCATTTTTGAATTTCCAAAAAGTAGGACACTTCATAATTATATATATATGAGAGAGAGAGAGAGAGAGAGAGAGAGAGAGAGAGAGAGAGAGAATCTATCTGTTTCTCTCGTTTCTCCATGCTGTTGTCATCAGTGAAAAAACTCGCTCTGAGTGAGCATTACTACACGGAATGGAGAAGATATAGGAACTCATTTTCTTCAAGTGTGTGAATGAGACTTCAGATGTACTAAACACTTTGCGATAACGTTCATCACTGAGGCAGTTAACCATTTCAGGACTGTTGATAATAGACTCCACAATCCCATACTCTTTATACAACTCGTCCATATCAATATCCCCAAGATTACAGGCCTTTACAGCATCACTGAAGTCTCCAAAAGATATATCACTTGTCTAATGTAACTGTCCGACTGCATCTGCCGACTTTGGCCTCAGTTTCGATCGAACTTTTGACATTATTGTATAACTCTCTCTCTCTCTCTCTTACTTATTGATTTACATAATTTTTTTTTTATTTTTTCCCCTCGCCCCAAGAAAGTAGGCCAAATGTACGTCCGGAGTTAGGTTGCTAGGTTGCGCCGGATGTAGGACAAAGGGTTAATTTAAATAGGAGGACAGTCCGGCGTAAAACCGGACGTCTGGCCACCCAAGTGACAACCAATGCCTGAACTCCTCATTCACCAACCATTCGTCTCTCAGTTTTCGCTTGGGAGGCATGCTAACCTTTAAATTTATATCAATATTAGTTCAAGGGCCTGAGATACGAATATTATGAATGCCGGTATACAAAGGAGGTACAGATAAAACACGAATGATAGACATGTTCGTTTTCTTTATAAATTTCTCTGAGAGAAAACTGATTTAATAGCTTTGAGGGGAACTCAATATCATTCAGTGCATTGAATAATGAGGTGATTAATAACAAAACTATATGCCCCTCACACACCCGTGACTTACCTTGATGAAGGCCTTGAAACAACTAACTTCCCTCAAAGTTTATAAGTAAAAAGGAAACTCTTATAATGTTCCGAAGATGGAAATAAATCAATATGATACTCCGGTCGTGAAGGTGTTTGTCATGAGAATATATCATTGACATAAGGAAAGATTGATAATTGCAAGACATATTGAGGCATAAAATGAAAAGATATAAAACAATGTAGAATGATCATTTTAAATACAGCAACTTTCTTGTTTATTATTTAAAAACGTTAAATTAAAGTGTGGTGGTTCCCAATGTAGTCGAATGTGGACGAACTCCAACTTGACCACGGTGGGTTGCCAGACGTCGTCAGAAAACCACGTTTACACAGAAAAAAACACAAAACGGCATTCCTGCAAGTTCGATATTAAATAATTAGTCTCATTATAATACACCTAATAATAAGGTGTATTATAATGAGATTAATAGTAATTGTATATTATATACAAAAATATAATATAAAGAAGTCAAAATAAGTATTGGAATGTTTTGTGAACAGAAACAACCCTGCAAATAAGGCAACGTAACATATGGTTATATTTTACAACACCTTATAATAATAATAATAATAATCATTGAGGGGGTTGAGTTGACATAAGGTGTTGTTGTATGGTTATATTTTACAACACCTTATTATAATAATAATAATAATAATAATAATAATAATAATTATCATCATTGAAGGGGTTGTGTTGACATAAGGTGTTGTTGTATGGTTATATTTTGATATGATACTGATTTATTTTCATGATGAAAGGAAAGTGTTGTAGGATATTTGCTTGTGGTTGATTTAAGTCACCATTACTCCCAAGCACATAATTTTTTTATCTTTCCTTCAATATACAGTAGTAAGTTCTGGCTTTTAAGGGGGTGCGGGAGTAGGGACAGGCTTGTGGGGGACTGGGGGAGTGCGGGAATAGGGGGACAGGCTTGGGGTGGGTAGAAAGCCTATCCCCTACTCCCGCACCCCCCTAACACACACACCCCAAGCATGTCCCCCTACTCCCGCACCACCCTAAATCCCCCCAAGCCTGTCTCCCTATTCCCGCACCCCCTTAAGGTGGTAATTCACTTTTGTTACATTGGAGTGCCATGATTCCTCCAAAGTATGCCAGGAAACAGACCCAAAATGAAGACAAATAATGGTATCCTGTTGTTGCTTAGAATAGTTTGGAGGAATAATTTGCTCCAGATTTACCACCCAAAACAAAGTGTTATATACCTCCTTAAGGGGGTGCAGGAGTAGGGGGGAAACCTTGGTGGGGGGGGGGGGTCTTGGGGGTGCGGGAATAGGGGGTACAGGCTTAGAACGGGTAGAAAGCCTGTCCCCTATTCCCGGACCCCCCTACCCCCCCCCCCCTAAGCTTGTTCCCGTACTCCCGCATCCACCAAAACTCCTCCAAGCCTGTCCCCTACTCCCGCACCCCCCTAAACTCCCTCCAAGCCTGTCCCCTTATTCCCACGCCCCCTTAACCTACATTGAGAAAACTGATCTAGAATTAGAGGAAGCTGCATAAGTTGTTTTGTTTTCTCAATCTATTTCTGTTAACTTATGAAATGTAAGCAGCTGTTTGTGTTTTGTCAAAGATTGTATTAAATGATCAAGTACAGTAGCACTCAATAATAATAATAATAATAATAATAATAATAACAATAATAATAATAATAATAATAATAATAACAATAATGATAACAATAATAATATCAATCAACATAATTGCCCAGTATGATTTAAATGATATACAGTTCGTATGTATGTATGTAACTTGGAAAAAATAATAGTTTGGAGGAATCATTTGCTCCAGAATTACATTAAGTGTTTCTTGATTCCTCCAAAGTATGCCTGTTGCTTGAACAAAGAAAATAGTTTAGAGGAATCATTTACTCCAGATTTATTTATTTATTATTATTTATGTTCTATTTATATATCGCCTTAACACTAATTAATTTGTTTAATTTACAGGTTAGAAGTGAGAGAGAAGAGAAGAGGAGGAGGAGGAAGAGAAGAGGGAGGAAGAGGACACAAGGGAGAGAAGAACACAAGAGAGAGAGGAGAACACAAGACAAAAGGAGAGAACACAAGAGAAGAAGAGAACACAGATGAGAGAAGAGAGAGAACACTAATATACTACAGTGTAAATAATAGGAAAATAATAAATAAATATATTAATTATTATACTTTATTAAAATCATGTCTATATTATTAATTAACATAATTATCATCCCACCAGGAGAATATATTAATTATTTTATACCTGTAAGGGTATAGGGCTCAGTAAAAATTATTGATGTTATTATAATACTGTGTCTGTGTGAGAGAGAGAGAGAGAGAGAGAGAGAGAGAGAGAGAGAGAGAGAGAGAGAGAGAGATATCACTCACTCACTCACACACACACACACACACAGACAGACAAATATTATAATAACATCAATGATAATTTTATACCTGTAAGTAATAAGGGTTCAAGTAAACATTATTGATGTTATAATACTGTGTGTGTGTGTGTGTGTGTGTGTGACAAATACACACACACACACAGGTATTATAACAACAATAACATTGTGTGTGTGTGTGTGTGTGTGTGACAAATACACACACACACAGGTATTATAACAACATTAACATTGTGTGTGTGTGTGTGTGTGTGCGACAAATACACACACACACACAGGTATTATAACAACATTAACATTGTGTGTGTGTGTGTGTGTGTGTGTGTGTGTGTGTGTGTGTGACAAATACACACACACACACACAGGTATTATAACAACATTAACATTGTGTGTGTGTGTGTGTGTGTGTGTGTGACAAATACACACACACACACAGGTATTATAACAACATTAACATTGTGTGTGTGTGTGTGTGTGTGTGTGTGACAAATACACACACACACACAGGTATTATAACAACATTAACATTGTGTGTGTGTGTGTGTGTGTGTGTGTGAAGGGAGAAAAATCTCACACACACAGTAAAGCCCTTTCCACACACGAGGGAAAAGACAGTGTTACCAATTTTGTGGGTAGGTGTCAGCGGGTACAAGTGGCCAATGTGTACCGGGAGCTGTTTGATATGGTAACACTGGTAAAATGTGAGAAAATTCCACTCAGTATTGCCAGTGCCAGTTTGCCTCTTGTGTGGAAGGGGTTTAAGGGGGTGTGGTAGTAGGGGGACAGGCTTGGGGGGGGGACTGGGGGGGTGCGGGAATAGGGAGACAGGCTTGGGGGAGGTAGAAAGCCTGTCTCCTATTCCTGCAACCCCCTAACCCCCCCGAAGCCTGTCCCCCTACTCCCGCACCCCCCGTACCTCTCCAAAACCCCCTGCACCTCCCCCCCAAGCCTGCCCCCCTATTCCCGCACCCCCCAAAACCCCCCGTGATTCCCCCCCCTCCGCACCCCCTGAAGGTGGTAATTGGAGTGTTTTGATTCCTCCAAAGTATGACAGGAAACAACAGGACCATATGAACAAAAATAATGGTGTTTGTTCTGTTGCTTGGATAAATAGTTTGGAGGAATCATTTGCTCCAGATTTAAATAAAAACTCACAGTAACTTGTTGTTGTTGTTGTTGATGTTGTTGATTTTCTTGTACAACTGCACCTCACAACAACTCTGCAACAAAATAGAACCTAATTAATTTATCGATGGTACAAATGACAAATGAATTAATTTATGTATGGTACAAAATACAAGTGAATTAATTTATGCATGGTACAGCCGGCAGCATAAATTCGTATCCATCTCATGTACTAAGTATTGTTAGTATGACCAGATAGCTGCATTCTGAACCAGTTCTTATTCCAACAACATACGTAATTTACCATATGAGAACTAAATCTGTCATCTCTGCATTAAAATTGTATTACAATATCACTATAGCTAATACATACGCAGGTGGAAATGAAGCGAACTTATGCTGCCGACTGTACATAATAATACAAATAAATTACTTTATAGATGGTATAAAATATAAATGAATTATTAGTTTAGAATTACTGTAAGATATTATTTTTATACTTTGACAAATATGTAGCAGAAGGAGTAAATGAGAGAAATGGAAGGAAGTGAAGGAAGGGATGAGAAGGTGAGGGAAGGAAGGGATGAGAAGGTGAGGAGAGAAGGGATTTGAAGGTAAGGGAAGGGAGGGATGAGAAGGTGAGGGAAGGAAGGGATGAGAAGGTAAGGGAAGGAAGGGATGAGAAGGTAAGGGAAGGAAGGGATGAGAAGGTGAGGGAAGGAAGGAATGATAAGGTAAGGGAAGGAAGGGATGAGAAGGTGAGGAGAGAAGGGAAGGGAAGGGAAGGGAAAGAGGGAGAGTATCAGTCAGTCATTCAGCCAGTTAGTCAGTCTATCAGTCAGTCAGTCAGTCAGTCAGTCAGTCAGCCAGTCAGTCAATCAGTCAGTTTGTCAGCTAGTCAGTCAGTCAGTCAGTCAGTCAGCAAGTCAGCCAGCCAGTAAGTCAGTCAATCAGCCAGTCAGTCAGTCAGTCAGTCAGACAGTCAGTCAGCCAGTCAGTCAGTCAGTCAGCCAGCCAGTCAGTCAGCTAGCCAGTCAGTCAGTCAGTCAGCCAGTCAGTCAGCCAGTCAGTTAGTCAGTCAGCCAGTCAGTCAGCCAGTCAGTAAGTCAGTCAGTCAGTCAATCAGCCAGTCTGGCAGCCAGTCAGTCAGTCTGTCAGCCAGCCAGTCAGTCAGTCAGTCATTCAGTCAGCCAGTAAGTCAGTCAGCCAGCCAGTCAGTCAGTCAGTCAGTCAGTCAGTCAGGCTGCCAGTCAGTCAGTCTGTCAGTCAGTCAGCCAGTAAGTCAGTCAGCCAGCCAGTCAGTCAGTCAGTCAGCCAGTCAGTCAGTCAGTCAGCCAACCAGTCAGTATTTCAGTCAGCCAATCAATCAGCCAGCCAGTCAGCCAGTCAGTCAGTCGGCCAGCCAGTCAGTCAGTTAGCCAATCAATCAATCAGTCAGTCATTCAATCAGTCAGTCAGTCAGTCAGTCTGCAAGTCAGTCAGTCAGTCAGGCAGTCAGTCAGTCAGTCAGCCAGTCAGTCAGTCAGTCAGCCAGCCAGTCAGTATGTCAGTCAGCCAATCAATCAGCCAGTCAGTCAGTCAGCCAGTCAGTCAGCTAGCCAGTCAGTCAGTCAGTCAGCCAGTCAGTCAGCCAGTCAGTTAGTCAGTCAGCCAGTCAGTCAGCCAGTCAGTAAGTCAGTCAGTCAGTCAATCAGCCAGTCTGGCAGCCAGTCAGTCAGTCTGTCAGCCAGCCAGTCAGTCAGTCAGTCATTCAGTCAGCCAGTAAGTCAGTCAGCCAGCCAGTCAGTCAGTCAGTCAGTCAGTCAGTCAGGCTGCCAGTCAGTCAGTCTGTCAGTCAGTCAGCCAGTAAGTCAGTCAGCCAGCCAGTCAGTCAGTCAGTCAGCCAGTCAGTCAGTCAGTCAGCCAACCAGTCAGTATTTCAGTCAGCCAATCAATCAGCCAGCCAGTCAGCCAGTCAGTCAGTCGGCCAGCCAGTCAGTCAGTTAGCCAATCAATCAATCAGCCAGTCAGTCAGTCATTCAATCAGTCAGTCAGTCAGTCAGTCTGCAAGTCAGTCAGTCAGTCAGGCAGTCAGTCAGTCAGTCAGCCAGTCAGTCAGTCAGTCAGCCAGCCAGTCAGTATGTCAGTCAGCCAATCAATCAGCCAGTCAGTCAGTCAGCCAGTCAGTCAGTCAGTCTGCCAGTAAGTCAGTCAGCCAGCCAGTCAGTCAGTCAGTCAGTCAGTCAGCCAGTCAGTCAGTAAGTCAGTCAGCCAGCCAGTCAGTCAGTCAGTCAGTCAGTCAGCCAGTCAGTCAGTTAGTCAGCCAGTCAGTCAGTCATTCAGCCAATCAGCCAGTCAGTCAGTCAGCCAGTCAGCCAGTCAGTCAGTCAGCCAGTCAGTTAGCCAGTCAGTCAGTCAGTCAGCCAGTCAGTCAGTCAGCCAGTCAGTCAGCCGGTCAGTCAGTCAGTCAGTCAGTCAGCCAGACAGTTAGCCAGTCAGCCAGTCAGTAAGTCAGTCAGCCAGTCAGTCAGTCAGTTAGTCAGCCAGTCAGTCAGTCATTTAGTCAGCCAGTCAGTCAACCAGTCAGTAATTCAGTTAGTCAGCAAGTCAGTCAGTCATTCAGCCAGTCAGTCAGTCAGCCAGTCAATCAATCAGCCAGTCAGTCAGTCAGCTAGTCAGTTAATCAGTCAGTCAGTCTGCCAGTCAGTTAGCCAGTCAGTCGAACAGCCAGTCAGTCAGTCAGTTAGTCAGCCAGCCACTCAGTCAGCCAGACAGTCAGTCAGGCAGTCAGTCAGTCAGTCAGTCAGCCAGTCAGTCAGTCATTCAGCCAGTCAGCCAGTCAGTCAGTCAGCCAGTCAGTCAGCCAGCCTGTCAGTCAGCCAGTCAGCCTGTCAGTCAGCCAGTCAGTCAGTCAGTCAGCCAGTAAGTCAGTCAGCCAGTCAGCCAGTCAGTCAGCCGGTCAGTCAGACAGCCATTCAGTCAGCCAGTAAGTCAGTCAGTCAGCCAGCATTCAGCTAGTCAGTCAGTCAGCCAGTCAGTCAGCAAGTCAGTCAGCCATTCAGTCAACCAGCCAGTCAGTCAGTCAGTCAGTCAGTCAGCCAGTCAGTCAATCAATCAGCCAGTCAGTCAGTTAATCAGCCAGTCAGTCAGTCAGCCAGTCAGTCAGTCAGCCAGTCAGTCAGTCAGCCAGCTAGTCAGTCAGTTAGCCAATCAATCGATCAGCCAGTCAGTCAGTCAGTCAGTCAGTCAGCCAGTCAGTCAGTCAGGCAGTCAGTCAGTCAGTCAATCAGCCAGTCAGTCAGTCAGTCAGCCAGTCAGTCAGCCAATCAATCAATCAGCCAGTCAGTCAGTAAGCCAGTCAGTCAGTCAGTCTGCAAGTCAGTCAGTCAGCCAGTCAGCCAGTCAGTCGAAAAGCCAGTCAGTCAGTCAGTTAGTCAGCCAGCCAGTCAGTCATTCAGCCAGTCAGTCAGCCAGTCAGCCAGTCAGTCAGCCAGTCAGTCAGTCAGTCAGTAAGCCAGTCAGTCAGTCAGTCAGTCTGCCAGTCAGTCAGCCAGTCAGTCGAAAAGCCAGTCAGTCAGTCAGTTAGTCAGCCAGTCAGTCAGTCAGCCAGTCAGCCAGTCAGCTAGTCAGTTAGTCAGCCAGCCAGTCAGCCAATCAGCCAGTCAGTCAGTCAGCCAGTCAGTCAGTTAGTAAGTCAAACAGTCAGTCAGTTAGTCAGTCAGCCAGTCAGTCAGTCGAACAGCCAGTCAGTCAGTCAGCCAGTCGTCAGCCAGCCAGCCAGTCAGTCAGTCAGTCAGCTAGTCAGTCAGCCAGTCAGTCAGTCAGTCAGTTAGTCAGCCAGTCAGTCAGCCAGCCAGTCAGTCAGTCAGTCAGTCAGCCAGCTAGTCAGTCAGTCAGTCAGCCAGCCAGTCAAACAGCCAGTCAGTCAGTCAACCAGCCCGTCAGCCAGTCAATCAGTCAGCCAGTCAGTCAGTCAGTAAATCAGTCAGCCAGCCAGTCAGCCAGTCAGCCAGTCAGTCAGGCAGCCAGTCAGTCAGTCAGCCAGTCAGCTAATCAGTCAGTCAGCCAGTCAGTCAGCGAGTCAGTCAATCAATCAATCAGCCAGTCAGCCTGTCAGCCAGTCAGCTAGTCAGTCAGTCAGTTAGTCAGTCAACCAGTCAGTCAGTTAGTCAGTCAGCCCGTCAGTCAGTCGAACAGCCAGTCAGTCAGTCAGTCAGTCAGTTAATCAGTCAGTCTGTTAGTTAGTCAGTCAGTCAGTCGAACAGCCAGTCAGTCAGTCAGTTAGTCAGTCAGTCAGTTAATCATTCAGTCAGTTAGTTAGTCAGTCAGTCAGTCAGTCAGTCAGTCAGTCAGTCAACCAGTCAGCCATTCAGGTGTTATAAATATCAGACTTTACAATATACAACAAAAACAATACTTCCTTAGGGGGGTGCGGGAATAGGGGGACAGGCTTGGGGGGGTTTAGGGGGGTGTGGGAGTAGGGAACATGCTTGGGGGGGCTTAGGGGGGTGCGGGAGTAAGGGGACATGCTTGGGGGGGCTTAGGGGGGTGCGGGAGTAGGGGACTGGCTTGGGTGGGGGACTGGGGGGGTGCGGGAATGGGGGGACAGGCTTGGGGGGGACTGGGGGGGTGCGGGAATAGGGGAACAGGCTTGTTATGAAACTATGTAACAAGTGTATGGGTAGTTAGCTTGTTTAGTGAGAGATTAGACAACTTTGTATACCAGTCAACTTGGAAGGCAGGTCGATTGTATTAGTCAGTTCGGGAGAAGCAGTCAACCAGGTCGGAAGCAGACATTAGGCGAGGTGTGTATTGTGTATTGTGTATTGTTACTAGTCGTATCCCAGTTATTGTGTGGAATGTTATAATCCAGTTCAGTCATCTGTATATATATAATAAGAGTATTCCACTTTGTTACAGACATTCGCTTCAGTTTTGTGTTAAGTAAAGCCTAATTATTGGCACGATGTGTTTTCATATCCATATCAATTTACTTAACACAAAATAAGTTCTCCTGAGCTACAAGGACCTGAACTTGGACAATATGGAGCGTCTGCTTAGGCCCGAACGACTGGCAACGGACTTTCGAAAACTTTGTTGAAGCTGTGCCTGGGGAAAATGTGGACAAACTCTGACTCCTAACAAACTTCGTTTCTCCCAGGGTCTACGAAACTATATCAGAGTGTACTACGTATGTTGATGCCAATAGTACATTACAGTCTCACTACGTAAAACCTACGAACGAAGTGTTTGCACGTTATCGCCTTGGTACTCGACGCCAACAGATTGGAGAGACTTTAGATGAATACCTTGGTGCTCTTAAAGTGTTAAGCAAAGACTGCAAATTTAAGGCTGTGACAGCAACTCAGCATTGTGAAGAATCCATTAGAGATTCATTTATCAGTGGTCTGTTGTCTCCAGCTATTAGACAGCGATTGCTAGAAAACAAAACTCTTGACCTTGCAACAACGTTTGACCAGGCTCGATCTTTAGAGTCTGCTCAAAAGGACTCTGAATCTTATGGTGCTGGTCCATATTCTCGTCCAGTAAGTGCAACTTGTGAAGATAAATGTGAATCTATACTAGAAAATGTTTCAGTACTAGCAGCTACCGGTGCCAAGTGTTTCTTTTGTGGCCTCTCGAGGCATTCACGTTCTAAGTGCCCAGCACGCGAGGCAATGTGTCACAAATGTCAGAAAAAGGGTCACTTTGCTAAAGTGTGTAAATCTTCCAGTGTTATTGCTTCATTTACTCCTACTGATCGTGCTACATTAGCTGCTGTATCTTCAGCTAACTATCCAAGGGTATTGTCCAAAGCAGTAGTTGAAGTTTCTATAAACGGGTTTAAAACAAATGGACTGATTGACAGTGGGAGTTCTGAAAGTTTCATTCACCCGGAACTAGCTGCACACCTCTCCTTAAAAGTACAGCAATCATGCGGTAGTGTGACTATGGCTTCTACTTCACTATCTACTCAGACGTCTGGATACTCTCATGTAACCATCGAAGTGAATGGCCACGAGTACAAAAATGTACGACTTTCTGTACTACCGCAATTGTGCTCTGACGTAATTTTAGACCAAGACTTCCAGAAACTGCATAACAAAGTTACGCTGACCTACGGTGGTGACTTACCTCCACTTGTTATCTGTGGACTCGGTGCAATAGAAACTGACCCACCAGAACTGTTTTGCAAATTTGACAGCTGACTGCCATCCTGTGGCATCTCGATCGCGACGTTACTCTGCTGAGGATCGTGATTTTATAGAGAAGGAGGTGGAAAGGTTGTTTAGTGAAGGAATCATTGAAACAAGTAACTCTCCTTGGCGTGCACAAGTGGTTGTTGTGAAAAATGGATCAAGAAAGAAACGTCTAGCTGTGGATTACTCGGAAACTATAAACAAGTTCACTCTTCTTGATGGGTATCCCTTGCCTCGTATTGATGATACAGTAAACAAGATCGCTCAGCATCGAGTTTTTAGTACCATTGATCTTCGTAGTGCGCATCATCAAGTGCCCATAAAAGATCATGACAAGCCATATACTGCTTTCGAAGCATGTGGTAAATTATACCAGTTTACTAGAGTCCCCTTTGGCGTCACCAATGGAGTGGCTTGTTTCCAAAGAATCATGGATTCGCTCATCAAAGTGGAAGGTCTTGACGGAACTATGCGTACTTGGATGATGTTACGATCTGTGGGAGGTCGCAAGAAGAACACGATAAAAATCTCGAGAGATTCCTTGAAGCTGCCAAAAGAAGGAACATTGTCTACAACGAAAACAAATGTTCTTTCTCGACGAGACGTCTCAGCATTCTAGGCGACGTTGTAGAGGAAGGGGACATTCGTCCTGACCCCGAACGACTGAAGCCCCTCCGAGAATTGCCCCTGCCACAGGATAAGAAGTCACTCCGTCGTGTTCTTGGACTTTTTGCTTATTACTCACAGTGGATATATGATTATTCCAGGAAGATACGCCCTTTGACTACCACTACGACTTTCCCTGTGACAGAGGAAGCAAAGGAGGCGTTCTTTCAACTCAAGAAGGATGTAGAATCCTCAGTCGTCATGGCCATCGATGAGTCAGTTCCATTTGAAGTTGAAACTGATGCTTCAGACTATGCCATTGCGGCAGTCCTCACTCAAGCTGGACGCCCAGTCGCCTTCTTTTCCCGAACCTTACACGGACCAGAGAGGCGCCATGCTGCAGTGGAAAAGGAGGCCCAGGCTATTATAGAGACTATCCGTCATTGGAGGCATTTCTTGACTGGTAAGCATTTCACCATTAAAACTGACCAACGTTCAGTTAAATACATGTTTGATAAACAACACATGAATAAGATTAAAAATAATAAAATATTAAGATGGAGGATGGAACTGTCCTGCTATAATTTTGATATTTTCTATAGACCAGGGAAAGAAAATATACCTTCTGATACCTTCTCTAGATCTTACTGTGGAGTGACATGTCAAGACCATCAATCACTGTTAAACCTTCACGATGCTCTTTGTCATCCAGGCGTTACTCGTTTGCTACACTTCGTGAAGTCTAAGAATCTACCTTATTCTGTTGATCATGTTTGAAAAGTTATTAGTTCATGTAAGATATGCGCCGAGTGTAAACCTAACTTTCACCGGCCTGATAGGATCCAGCTTGTAAAGTCTACTCAGCCATTTGAAAAACTTAATTTGGACTTCAAAGCACTGATAGAAATCAATATTTTCTGAATGTTGTAGATGAATATTCCAGATTTCCATTTGTTTTCCCATGTTCCAAAATGACAGCATCAACTGTTATTAACTGCCTCTCTCAGTTATTCTCTATTTTTGGCATGCCAGCATACATTCACTCAGACAGGGGACCATCCTTTATGAGCAGAGAACTGCAAGAATTCTTGGTAAGTAAAGGAATAGCTTGCAGCAGAACTACAAGTTACAACCCTCAAGGCAACGGACAAGCGGAGCGTTTCAATGGAACTATATGGAAAGCCATTACAACTTCTTTGAAGTCTCGTAATCAACCAATACAGTACTGGCAAAGTGTGCTACCTGATGTCCTTCACTCTATTCGATCACTATTAAATACAGCCACTAATGCCACCCCTCATGAAAGATTATTTAATTATACCCGTCGTTCATCCACAGGAACTGCAATCCCATCTTGGCTATGTAATCCTGGTCCAATATTGTTGAAGCGCCATGTACGTGGTAGATGAAGTAGAACTCTTACAGGCGAGACCTCACTCTGCTCATATTCGGTATGCAGATGGCAGGGAGGACACAGTATCAACTAGACATTTAGCTCCTACTGGTAGTGAACTTCCAACTCAACTACCGGACACAACAAATGCAGCTCCTGAGTCGAGTCTTCCCGAGGCGATCACGGTGGGAGCTGATGCATCTGATCCTGAGGCTTCCAGCCCTACTCAGCAGCCTGTGCTCAATGATGTACCAGTTCTGAGGAGATCCCAGCGCATCAGGCAACCTCCCACTCGCTTTGAGGCATCGTAGATGTACAGTTTATTGGAAGGGGGAGAATGTTATGAAACTATGTAACAAGTGTATGGGTAGTTAGCTTGTTTAGTGAGAGATTAGACAACTTTGTATACCAGTCAACTTGGAAGGCAGGTCGATTGTATTAGTCAGTTCGGGAGAAGCAGTCAACCAGGTCGGAAGCAGACATTAGGCGAGGTGTGTATTGTGTATTGTGTATTGTTACTAGTCGTATCCCAGTTATTGTGTGGAATGTTATAATCCAGTTCAGTCATCTGTATATATATAATAAGAGTATTCCACTTTGTTACAGACATTCGCTTCAGTTTTGTGTTAAGTAAAGCCTAATTATTGGCACGATGTGTTTTCATATCCATATCAATTTACTTAACACAAAATAAGTTCTCCTGAGCTACAAGGACCTGAACTTGGACAATATGGAGCGTCTGCTTAGGCCCGAACGACTGGCAACGGACTTTCGAAAACTTTGTTGAAGCTGTGCCTGGGGAAAATGTGGACAAACTCTGACTCCTAACAAACTTCGTTTCTCCCAGGGTCTACGAAACTATATCAGAGTGTACTACGTATGTTGATGCCAATAGTACATTACAGTCTCACTACGTAAAACCTACGAACGAAGTGTTTGCACGTTATCGCCTTGGTACTCGACGCCAACAGATTGGAGAGACTTTAGATGAATACCTTGGTGCTCTTAAAGTGTTAAGCAAAGACTGCAAATTTAAGGCTGTGACAGCAACTCAGCATTGTGAAGAATCCATTAGAGATTCATTTATCAGTGGTCTGTTGTCTCCAGCTATTAGACAGCGATTGCTAGAAAACAAAACTCTTGACCTTGCAACAACGTTTGACCAGGCTCGATCTTTAGAGTCTGCTCAAAAGGACTCTGAATCTTATGGTGCTGGTCCATATTCTCGTCCAGTAAGTGCAACTTGTGAAGATAAATGTGAATCTATACTAGAAAATGTTTCAGTACTAGCAGCTACCGGTGCCAAGTGTTTCTTTTGTGGCCTCTCGAGGCATTCACGTTCTAAGTGCCCAGCACGCGAGGCAATGTGTCACAAATGTCAGAAAAAGGGTCACTTTGCTAAAGTGTGTAAATCTTCCAGTGTTATTGCTTCATTTACTCCTACTGATCGTGCTACATTAGCTGCTGTATCTTCAGCTAACTATCCAAGGGTATTGTCCAAAGCAGTAGTTGAAGTTTCTATAAACGGGTTTAAAACAAATGGACTGATTGACAGTGGGAGTTCTGAAAGTTTCATTCACCCGGAACTAGCTGCACACCTCTCCTTAAAAGTACAGCAATCATGCGGTAGTGTGACTATGGCTTCTACTTCACTATCTACTCAGACGTCTGGATACTCTCATGTAACCATCGAAGTGAATGGCCACGAGTACAAAAATGTACGACTTTCTGTACTACCGCAATTGTGCTCTGACGTAATTTTAGACCAAGACTTCCAGAAACTGCATAACAAAGTTACGCTGACCTACGGTGGTGACTTACCTCCACTTGTTATCTGTGGACTCGGTGCAATAGAAACTGACCCACCAGAACTGTTTTGCAAATTTGACAGCTGACTGCCATCCTGTGGCATCTCGATCGCGACGTTACTCTGCTGAGGATCGTGATTTTATAGAGAAGGAGGTGGAAAGGTTGTTTAGTGAAGGAATCATTGAAACAAGTAACTCTCCTTGGCGTGCACAAGTGGTTGTTGTGAAAAATGGATCAAGAAAGAAACGTCTAGCTGTGGATTACTCGGAAACTATAAACAAGTTCACTCTTCTTGATGGGTATCCCTTGCCTCGTATTGATGATACAGTAAACAAGATCGCTCAGCATCGAGTTTTTAGTACCATTGATCTTCGTAGTGCGCATCATCAAGTGCCCATAAAAGATCATGACAAGCCATATACTGCTTTCGAAGCATGTGGTAAATTATACCAGTTTACTAGAGTCCCCTTTGGCGTCACCAATGGAGTGGCTTGTTTCCAAAGAATCATGGATTCGCTCATCAAAGTGGAAGGTCTTGACGGAACTATGCGTACTTGGATGATGTTACGATCTGTGGGAGGTCGCAAGAAGAACACGATAAAAATCTCGAGAGATTCCTTGAAGCTGCCAAAAGAAGGAACATTGTCTACAACGAAAACAAATGTTCTTTCTCGACGAGACGTCTCAGCATTCTAGGCGACGTTGTAGAGGAAGGGGACATTCGTCCTGACCCCGAACGACTGAAGCCCCTCCGAGAATTGCCCCTGCCACAGGATAAGAAGTCACTCCGTCGTGTTCTTGGACTTTTTGCTTATTACTCACAGTGGATATATGATTATTCCAGGAAGATACGCCCTTTGACTACCACTACGACTTTCCCTGTGACAGAGGAAGCAAAGGAGGCGTTCTTTCAACTCAAGAAGGATGTAGAATCCTCAGTCGTCATGGCCATCGATGAGTCAGTTCCATTTGAAGTTGAAACTGATGCTTCAGACTATGCCATTGCGGCAGTCCTCACTCAAGCTGGACGCCCAGTCGCCTTCTTTTCCCGAACCTTACACGGACCAGAGAGGCGCCATGCTGCAGTGGAAAAGGAGGCCCAGGCTATTATAGAGACTATCCGTCATTGGAGGCATTTCTTGACTGGTAAGCATTTCACCATTAAAACTGACCAACGTTCAGTTAAATACATGTTTGATAAACAACACATGAATAAGATTAAAAATAATAAAATATTAAGATGGAGGATGGAACTGTCCTGCTATAATTTTGATATTTTCTATAGACCAGGGAAAGAAAATATACCTTCTGATACCTTCTCTAGATCTTACTGTGGAGTGACATGTCAAGACCATCAATCACTGTTAAACCTTCACGATGCTCTTTGTCATCCAGGCGTTACTCGTTTGCTACACTTCGTGAAGTCTAAGAATCTACCTTATTCTGTTGATCATGTTTGAAAAGTTATTAGTTCATGTAAGATATGCGCCGAGTGTAAACCTAACTTTCACCGGCCTGATAGGATCCAGCTTGTAAAGTCTACTCAGCCATTTGAAAAACTTAATTTGGACTTCAAAGCACTGATAGAAATCAATATTTTCTGAATGTTGTAGATGAATATTCCAGATTTCCATTTGTTTTCCCATGTTCCAAAATGACAGCATCAACTGTTATTAACTGCCTCTCTCAGTTATTCTCTATTTTTGGCATGCCAGCATACATTCACTCAGACAGGGGACCATCCTTTATGAGCAGAGAACTGCAAGAATTCTTGGTAAGTAAAGGAATAGCTTGCAGCAGAACTACAAGTTACAACCCTCAAGGCAACGGACAAGCGGAGCGTTTCAATGGAACTATATGGAAAGCCATTACAACTTCTTTGAAGTCTCGTAATCAACCAATACAGTACTGGCAAAGTGTGCTACCTGATGTCCTTCACTCTATTCGATCACTATTAAATACAGCCACTAATGCCACCCCTCATGAAAGATTATTTAATTATACCCGTCGTTCATCCACAGGAACTGCAATCCCATCTTGGCTATGTAATCCTGGTCCAATATTGTTGAAGCGCCATGTACGTGGTAGATGAAGTAGAACTCTTACAGGCGAGACCTCACTCTGCTCATATTCGGTATGCAGATGGCAGGGAGGACACAGTATCAACTAGACATTTAGCTCCTACTGGTAGTGAACTTCCAACTCAACTACCGGACACAACAAATGCAGCTCCTGAGTCGAGTCTTCCCGAGGCGATCACGGTGGGAGCCGATGCATCTGATCCTGAGGCTTCCAGCCCTACTCAGCAGCCTGTGCTCAATGATGTACCAGTTCTGAGGAGATCCCAGCGCATCAGGCTACCTCCCACTCGCTTTGAGGCATCGTAGATGTACAGTTTATTGGAAGGGGGAGAATGTTATGAAACTATGTAACAAGTGTATGGGTAGTTAGCTTGTTTAGTGAGAGATTAGACAACTTTGTATACCAGTCAACTTGGAAGGCAGGTCGATTGTATTAGTCAGTTCGGGAGAAGCAGTCAACCAGGTCGGAAGCAGACATTAGGCGAGGTGTGTATTGTGTATTGTGTATTGTTACTAGTCGTATCCCAGTTATTGTGTGGAATGTTATAATCCAGTTCAGTCATCTGTATATATATAATAAGAGTATTCCACTTTGTTACAGACATTCGCTTCAGTTTTGTGTTAAGTAAAGCCTAATTATTGGCACGATGTGTTTTCATATCCATATCAGGGGGGGGGTTTAGGGGGGTGCGGGAGTAGGGGGAAAGGCTTGGGGGGATTCAGGGGGGTGCGGGAGTAGGGGACATGCTTGGGGGGCTTAAGGGGGTGCGGGAGTAGGCGACAGGCTTGGGTGGGGGACTGGGGGGGTGCAGGAATAGGGGGACAGGCTTGGGGGGGCTTTAGGGGGGTGCAGGAATAGGGGGACAGGCTTGGGGGGTTTTAGAGAGGTGCGGGAGTAGGGGACAGACTTTCTACCCTCCCCAAGCCTGTCCCCCTATTCCTGCATCCCCCCCTCAAGCCTGTCCCCTACTCCCGCAACCCCTCCAAGCCTGTCCCCTACTCCCGCACTCCCCTAACCCCTCCCCCCACAAGCCTGTCCCCCTATTCCTGCACCCCCCCTAAGCCTGTCCCCTACTTCCGCACCCCCCTAAACACCCCCACAAGCCTGTCCCCCTACTCCCGCACCCCCCTAAGCTTGTCCCTCTATTCCTGCACCCCTCCCAGGCCTGTCCCGTACTCCCGCACCCCCCTAAACACCCCCACAAGCCTGTCCCCCTACTCCCGCACCCCCCTAAACCCCCCCCAAGCCTGTCCCCCTATTCCTGCACCCCTCCCAAGCCTGTCCCCTACTCCCGCACCCCTCCCCCCCACACAAGCCTGTCCCCCGATTCCCGCACCCCTCCCCAAGCCTGTCCCCATACTCCCACACCCCTTCTATTGTTGGTTAATTGGTAGGAAACTGATTCCTCCAAGAAAATTATACCATGAAACATACATACATACACACACATACACATACATACATATACACATGCATACATACACACATACATATACACATACATATATACACACACATACACATACATACACACACACACATACATACACATACATACACACACATTCACATACATATATACACACACATACACACACACACATACACATACATACATACACACACATACACATACACATACATATATACACAGACATACACATACATACATACACACACATACACATACATACACACACATACATACATACATGCACATACACACAAACATACACATACACATACATACATACACACACATACACATACATACATACATACACATACATACATACATACACATACATACATACATACACACACATACACATGCATACATACATACACATACACATACATACATACACACACATACACATACATACATACACATACATACATACACACACATACACATGCATACATACATACACATACATACATACATATTGTAACGATCTGGCCTAGCACAGTAATGGGCAGTGAGCAATGATTACCAGTCTAGGGGCTCAGTATCACTGTGATAAGCCACTCGTCACCGTAGTTGGTTAATTAAGGTAAGCACGAAACAACCAGGTTTAGTTTAGTTTAAAATAATTATTCACCAACTCCAGAACAGAACATATAACTCCCGAGTTGAAACAGGACAGTGAACAGTTACACAGCACAAATGAGAACAGGGACATACCATACAAATGGTACACAACACAGCCACAAAAACTTATCTGGGTGAAGTGGAGGCAGCACACCTAGAATACACTCCCGGACCACAACCTTACAAAACCTTGGGAGAGAGAAAAGGCCCTGATGTCGAGATGCAGCCGAGCTGCTGATGAGACTCAATTTCTGGGACAAGCTAGGCGCCTTATATACAGGCGGGTGAAGCCCGGCCTGCTTCGAAGGCTTGTTCGAAGAAGTACCTTCGAAACCTCCTGAAGGGAGTGAAGGCACTCGACTCTCTGGGGAGTCGAATGAGAGACTGCCTCGTTAATAGTTAAGGGGGAAGGAAGTGGTGCGGGAACGATCGTCAGTGGCTGAGGGTCTATACAATCATACATAGTATACAATGTATAATATACAAATGGCTGAGGGTCTATACAATCATACATAATAAACAATCCTACAGAAATACATGATATACAATCCTACTGAGGTAGACGCTGTCAAGGGGCATGACAATATATACACATACATACACACACATACATACTGTAACGACCCTGTACTCCTCTCGAAGCTATCTCCACTCGAAGCTATCTCCACATCGATCCAGTCACGAGTCTCCGAAGCACACCGGGCTTCAAACGATAGTATATAAGCTCTGCTGGGGGGCCACACAGTCAGTCTCATCTTGTAAGCAGTTGTGGTGTTACCTCCCTCCAGGGTTAACTGAGTTTCGGACGACTTCTCACTCTGTATTGTGTGGTAACATAGATAATTATTGGTGGAAAAGACGGCTGGATTACCATTTCTATTTTTGTGACTTGTTCTTGTAAATAATGTAAATGTAACTGTTCTTGGGTAATAACTGTGTTCTTGGGAATTAACTGTGTTCTTGGGAATTAACTGTGTTCTTGGGTAATAACTGTGTTCTTGGGTAATAACTGTGTTCTTGGGTAATGACTGTTTTCTTGGGTAATGACTGTTTTCTTGGGTAATAACTATCTTTCAATATTGTATTCGTATGTTTGATTAGTGTGATAATATAATTGTTAAAATTACTGCTTCTTTTTCCTTATCAAACATCTTGGTTAATTAACGTAACGTTAGTAATCCCCCTTAGACAACCACTGAGTTACGTTACATGGGGGCCTCTCCGGGATTTTATGGAAATTAATATTTTTTGTATGATCCCTGTGATCCAGCTTGTCTCTCTACATATTTTGTTTGCGTTCCAAATGTACTATTACAGGTGAAACCTGCAGATACTTTGTTATACTTGCGATTGGCCATAGTAGGTGTAATTAAGGTGTTGCAGTGTTGGATGTTACTAGGGTTAATTACTGGTGGATAACGCTACCTCCCACATAGCTGAACCGAGACTCCTTTGTATATCTGTTAGTGAACCAATGACGTTCACGCATCAATTTTCTCCATACTTGGCAGTAATTTGACCAAACCTAAGCTCGTGAATCCCATGTATTTTTGAATTCAAAGAGCACTGAAGTGTCGGGTTTTGGATAGTGTGGGCTATTCACTCCGTCACACATTTATTGGCTCATTGCTGTGCAAAGTATCATATCAACTGCATCTATTGGGTTATTTTAGTTAAAGCTCGGGAGATAAACTGAGTAGACCAATCTGTATATCTGTTAACATGTGCATCTATCATTAGTCATTTCATGCACCTTATGCTTGTTGCTAGGGTGTGGCTCGCATTTAAAGTATCACTAAACTGCTGGTTTCATCTGGGAGAACTGGAACTTTTCTCAAAATGAGTTACTTTAATCCTGTGGAATTTGTCGGTAATCCTTCTACAGAGGAACTTAGGTCTGCAGTAGTGACTAAGGATGACTTAAAGTACATAGCAACAACTTTTGGTATCACCTATACTCATGACACTACAAAGTCTCTATTGAAATCAATGGTGTTAAAACATTTAGGAGACACTAGTGGTGAACAAGCTGACGAGATTGCATCTGAAGCTTACTCTCTGTCTCGTAATATTGATCCTAGAGATCTTATAGAAATAGAAAAAATAAAACTGGACACCCTTAAGCTAAAACTAGATCATGAGAGAGAAGAAAGAGAGAAGGAGAGAGAAGAAAGAGAGAAGGAGAGAGAAGAAAAAGAGAAGGAAGAGAGAATGAGAGAGAAGGAGAGAGAACATGAACTAAGATTACTGCAAGCTCAGACATCAGATAGTATTACTCGTTCATCTCTACGTAATAAGTTAGACATGACTAAATATGTTAAACTGTTGCCATCCTTCACAGAAGCTAATCCCGAAGCTTTCTTTAGGGAATTCGAAGCTACGGCGTCACATTACGAAATCCCTGAAGATGACTGGATATGGCTCGTTAAACCAAAGCTACATGGTAAAGCAATTAACGTCTGTGAGGGTATACATGATAATACTGTGTATAAGGATGTTAAAGAAGCAATCTTGTCGGCTTATACAATCACTGCAGAGGGATACAGACAGGAATTCCGTAATTCTTCTAAAGCTCACTATCAGACTTATGTCGAATTTGCTACTAAAAAACTCAGGGCATTGCAGAGATGGCTAAAAGCTACATCAGTCAATAACTTTGATACATTCATTAATCTCATAGCCTTGGAAGAATTTAAGAGGAAAGTTCCACATTCGGTAATGGTGCATATTACTTACAGAGAAGAAATAGACTTAATCAAATTAGCACAAATTGCTGATGTTTTTTCCTTGATCAATCGTCCCAACCCTGGAGAGAGGAAAACCCAGTCTCATGTAAAGTCTGATGCTGTGGTGGCTAAATTTGGGGATGATAGGACTGTGGCACACGGTAGCAAATTTGAGGTTTTGTGTAAATTCTGTAGGAAGCCTGGGCACCTAATTAAAGATTGTCCTGATCCCAGGTGCAAAATATCAAAGTCACTTGCATCTACTTCTGTTAACCCTACGAAATTTACTAAACCAGTTGCTTCAATCTCTAATCCTACAGCTGAGCTATTCAAACCATCTAGATCGAATGGAGTTGTATCTCTGAGCCCTGACAGCGAGACGCACCCTATCCGGATCCTGCGTGATACTGCGTCGGGTCAATCATTATTGCTGAAGTCTGTCCTTCCCGAGGTAGAAAGGAACTACACCGGAGAGAAGGTTTATCTAAAGGATTTCCATGGGGCGTTTCCGGTACGCCTTGCTAGGGTACATCTCGATTGTGGGGTAGTTAGAGTTACTGTAACTGTAGGTATCCTAGAAGATCCTTTACCTATTTCTGGCACAGATTTTCTCCTTGGTAATGACCTGGCTGGTGGACGTGTAGCACTTCCACTAGTAATCAGTGAATCACCCTTGTCTTACAATAACACAGATGACATAGAGAAAGAGCAACCAGTGCTTTTCCCAAGTTGTGCAGTCACACGAGCACAGTCTAGAAATACTGATTCTCCTGCTGATCAGACTCCCTCACACGAGTTTGGTAAAACATCAGATCTTAACAAACTTTTTTCTAATCAAGTGTTGGAGGAGGCTCAGAAGAATGATGCTACACTCATTTCCCTGCATAGTCAAGCTATTGATATGGATGATATACTACACCCTCCTTCTTTTTATTATCAGGACAAGATTCTAATGAGATTCTATAGACCACCTAAATTGTCAGATGAGGATTCTTGGGCAGAGTGTCATCAAATTGTTTTGCCAGTTAACTTGAGAGAACCACTATTACAAGTAGCTCATGAAGGACTTGCTGGCCACCTAGGTATTAGAAAAACCTATATGAAATTGTTAAATGAATTTTATTAGCCAAAAATGAAGAAAGATGTAAGTGTTTTTGTAAACTCATGTCAGGTCTGCCAAGAAGTGGGTAAGGCTAATCAGGTGATTCCTCCCTATCCTTTGTTACCAATCCAGGTACCCAGTGAACCCTTTCAGAAAATCATAATAGATGTAGTAGGACCACTTCCTAAGACCAAGAAAGGAAACCAGTACATCTTGACTGTTATGTGTCCCACTACTAGATATCCAGAGGCTTTTCCTCTTAAAACAGTCACATCTAAGACCATTGTAAAATCTTTGACTAAAATGTTCACTACATTTGGGATACCCCAGGAGATACAGAGTGATAGAGGGACTAATTTCACTAGTGTGCTCTTTGAGGAGGTACTGAAGCAACTCGGTATTAAACATTCCTTATCCACAGCCTATCATCCGCAGTCGCAGGGAGCCCTTGAGAGGAGCCATCAAACTCTCAAGGGAATGATTCGCAAGTATTGCCATGAGAAGCACCAGGACTGGGATGAGGGACTGCCTTTCCTTCTATTTTCCATCAGAGAGTCTCCTACAGAGTCCCTTGGTATTTCTCCCTTTGAACTGTTGTTTGGCAGAAAGGTAAGAGGACCTCTTAAAGTTATCAAAGATAAACTATTGTCATCACCTTCAAGTCGGTTAGTCTCTGTCAACAACTATATTGAATCCCTTCAGAATACACTGAAGGATGTTTGTAAAATTGCTCATGATAACTTGAAAGTGTCTCAGACCAACATGAAGGCCCACTTTGATCAGAAAGCTGAAGTAAGAGAGTTCAATGAAGGAGATCTTGTCTTGGCATACATCCCAGTCCCTGGTTCTCCTCTGCAAGCTAAATTTCATGGTCCTTATAAAGTTAAAGAACGGTTGAATCAAGTAAACTACGTAATCGAGACCCCAGACCGCCGAAAGGCAACTCAACATATCCATGTAAACTTGCCTAAGCCATTTATTCCACGCACCACCACAGAGTCTGACTCCGAAACTGCGAGACCATCATTATCATTAACTGTATCTATGCCTGTATCTATGTCTGTATCTGTGCCTGTTTCTGATGCAGTAACTCCATCTCTAACAGTAGCAACCAATAACATAGCAGAGTCTAAAATCATTGCGCCATTGAAATCAAAGGAGAACTCTTATATTCTTTCCCACTTGGACATATACCTTGCCCATCTACAACCTCAGCAAATTGGAAAAATCATCAAACTCCTAAATGATAACATAGAAGTGTTCAGTGATCATCCAGGACGGTGCACAATGTTACTCCATGATGTTAATCTTCTCCCTGGAACTTCTCCTATCCGTACCAGCCCTTACAGAATGCATCCACAGAAGAGGGAACAAATGCGGAGGGAGGTGGACTACCTACTGGAGCAGGGGCTCGCAATTCCTAGCCACTCGCCTTGGGCATCTCCCTGCCTGCTGGTGCCAAAGGAGGATGGACAACTGCGGCTCTGCACGGACTACTGCCGGGTCAACGCGGTAACAGTACCAGACGCCTATCCTCTACCCAGGGTAGACGATCTTATCGATGAGGTGGGACAAGCCCAGTTCATAACAAAGATAGACTTACTTAGAGGCTATTATCAAATCCCCCTCACAGAAAAAGCTCAGCTCATATCGGCCTTTTCGACTCCATTTGGCTTATATGAATACACTGTAATGCCATTTGGTATGAGAAATAGTCCTGCAACTTTCCAACGTTTAATGAATTATTTATTACATGGGTTAAAGGGTGTATCGGTATATTTGGATGACATTTTAATTTTCTCAGAACAGTGGCAGACTCATATGGACCAGATCACTATGGTACTGCAGAAGCTATGTGATGCCCACCTGACAGTGAGGATGTCCAAGATCACCTTCGCCCAAGCAACTGTGACCTACCTTGGCCATGAAGTGGGACAGGGCCAAGTTCGTCCAAAGACAGCAACCATCTCCGCCATCGTCAACTACCCCGTACCTACCACCAGGAAGGCATTGATGCGCTTTCTAGGCATGGCGGGATATTACCGACGATTCTGTCCGAACTTCTCTGCAGCTGCTGCTCCACTCACTCGGCTAACCAGTAGATCTACACCTTTCTGCTGGACAGAAGACTGTCAGATGGCCTTCAATCAACTAAAGAATTACCTTGTTCAAGACCCCATACTACTCTCCCCGGACTTCACTAAGCCCTTCGTACTACAAACTGATGCTAGTGACATCGCGGTGGGAGCAGTACTTCTTCAGGGTAAGAATGGCCTCCTACATCCAGTCACCTACCATTCTGCCAAGCTTACACTGTCTCAATGCCGATATAGTACCATTGAAAAAGAGTTACTTGCCATTGTAAATTCCATCAAGAAGTTCGAATGCTACCTGTATCCTGGTACTCAACCCCTACAAGCTTACACCGACCACAACCCACTGTCGTTTTTGAACCACAACAAATTCAGCAACCAACGTCTTCTAAGGTGGTCTCTGTTTCTTCAACCCTTCAACGTGGAAGTTCATCATATTAAGGGGAGCCAGAACAGCATAGCCGATGCCCTCAGTCGGATATACCTCCTTCAAAGAAACGGGTCTGGTCTCTTCCACACTTCCACCTAATTAAGTGGCAGTGTCTTAGGGGGGAGGTGTAACGACCCTGTACTCCTCTCGAAGCTATCTCCACTCGAAGCTATCTCCACATCGATCCAGTCACGAGTCTCCGAAGCACACCGGGCTTCAAGCGATAGTATATAAGCTCTGCTGGGGGGCCACACAGTCAGTCTCATCTTGTAAGCAGTTGTGGTGTTACCTCCCTCCTGGGTTAACTGAGTTTCGGACGACTTCTCACTCTGTATTGTGTGGTAACGTAGATAATTATTGGTGGAAAAGACGGCTGGATTACCATTTCTATTTTTGTGACTTGTTCTTGTAAATAATGTAAATGTAACTGTTCTTGGGTAATAACTGTGTTCTTGGGAATTAACTGTGTTCTTGGGAATTAACTGTGTTCTTGGGAATTAACTGTGTTCTTGGGTAATAACTGTGTTCTTGGGTAATAACTGTGTTCTTGGGTAATGACTGTTTTCTTGGGTAATGACTGTTTTCTTGGGTAATAACTATCTTTCAATATTGTATTCTCATGTTTGATTAGTGTGATAATATAATTGTTAAAATTACTGCTTCTTTTTCCTTATCAAACATCTTGGTTAACGTAACGTTAGTAATCCCCCTTAGACAACCACTGAGTTACGTTACAATACACATACATACACATACATAACCACATACATACACATACATACACACACATACACATACATACATACACATACACATACATACATATATACACACACATACACATACATACATACATACACATACACATACATACATACATACACACACATACATACATACCTGTGAAGAAGTTGGAAGCAGTCAGCCCCGCTAGACGCGGTGCTGTGCTCCAGGGTCGCGATGGGTCGCCTCCCCAGGCACACACATACACATACATACACACACATACACATACATACATACATGCATACACATACACATACATACATACATATATACACACACATACACATACATACATACACATACATACATACATACACATACACATACATACATACACACACATACACATACATACATACATATACCAGGCTTTCATCTCCACAATGGACATAGCCTCGTCACGTCACACACCCTCCCAAACAAAATTACAAAACATAGAACCCCCCCCCCCCCCCCAACACACACACTCTACATCTCAACCCCCCGATCCCTGTTTTAGGAGGGAGCAGCCCCCACCATACAACCGCATCTCCTTGTTGGACTACAAGGGGTACATTCATGTTTACATCCATAGCAAGGCCCGACAGCAAAAGCTGATTTACCCCTGCCTCTTCACTACCGGGCAAACTCCCCTCCAATATCAGCCGGCCATGGGCCACACTCAATGAAGGCCACTCCTCCAAAGACCGTGAAGCCGTGTCCACTTATCAAGCATTCACCACCCTCCTCCACCCATTTCTGTCACGCGCAATCACTCTACCTTGCTCCACAGATATACCTCTTCCACTCAGAGCTCCTTTCACGGTGTCCATCCATCTCCTCTGTGGCCTTCCTCTCCTCCTTACACCTCCCACTTTTGAGCCCCCAATCCTCTTTACCATTCTATTCTCCTCCATTCTCTCCACATGTCCAAACCATCTTAACTCACTCTGCTCTGCACGGCCTGCTAGCTCTCCCACGACACCTGTCCTTCTTCTCACTTCTTCATTCCTGACTCTGTCCATTCGAGTCACACCACACATGCTTCTCAGACATCTCATCTCTACTACATTAAACCTTCTCTTCTCACATTCTCCCATAGAGCATGTTTCCGCTCCATACAGTGCAGTAGGCATTTCATACAACTTCCTCTTTACATCCATTCTAAGTAACTTACAGCCAAACATCCTATTCATTCCTTCTAGCACCTTTTCTACCTCATTTACTCTAGATTTTACCTCTGTCTCTATTTTGCTATCCACCGTCACCTTTGACCCCAAATACTTAAAGCACTCCACCTCCTCCAATACTTCACCATCTAGCATTATATTCATCCTTCTATCCTCTGCTCCCCTCCTACATCTCATTACTTTGCTTTTTGCCACGTTCAGTCTCAGGTTCCTCCTCCTGCACACTCGCCCAAACTCCTGCACTAACATACTCAGTTCCATTTCTGACTCTGCCACTAACGCCGTATCATCAGCAATCAGTAATTGGTTTAGGCCCCACTCTCTACCTCTGCTGTCCACCAAACTCAGTCCTCTTTCCATCAACCTAGCATTTACCTCTCTTACCACACCGTCGATATAAATATTAAACAACCATGGTGATATCACACAGCCTTGGCGGAGTCCCACCTTTACTTTGAACCATTCACTCAAGTTACTTCCCACTCTAATACACGCTTTACTGTGCACATAGAAACTTTTCACCCCTCTCAATAATTTCCCCCAGCTCGTACAACTGCAAAACCTTCCACAATCCTTTTCTATCAATTCTATCATATGCTTTCTCGAGATCCATAAATGCCCATACTACTTTTTAATTTTTCTCTAAATACTTTTCACACACCTGCTTTACTGCAAATATCTGGTCCACACAACCTCTTCCTCTCCTAAAGCCACCTTGCTCTTCACTAATCACAGCCTCCGTACCCTCTCTGACTCTCTTTATCAGCACCTTCCCATACAGCTTTCCTACTACACTTAACAGGCTTATACCCCTGAAACTCGTACATTGGTATCTATCCCCCTTTCCCTTATATAGAGGTACTACACAAGCACTCACCCATTCTACAACCACTCCATCATACTTGTTCCACCATATTTCAGTCATTCTACAGTGCATCCATCCAAACCTGAAGCTTTCCCTGTTTTCATCTCTCTCATTGCCTCCTCCACTTCCTTCTTTCTTATCGCTCCTCATTTAATCCCTCCAACCTGTTTACTTCATTTCCCCTTCCAAACACAACAATAAAGTGTTGTGCATATATTACCCCCAAGTGAAGGACTGTTAATGACTCTGGATTGTACACGTGTACCATTGTGTTGTTGGTGGTCGCCCTCGGTGTTTTAGCCCCACCCCTTCCTCTCTCTCATTTACTATGGCCACGTGAGAACAAGGAATACTACTGCTGTGTATTGGGTATATACTGATGTGTTAGTGTTGTGTGTATCGTACTCCCTGGTGAAGGACTGGTACACTTTACACATGTGCCACTGTGTTCTTTGTGCTTGCCACAAAGTTCTAGTCCTCCCACTCTCTCATTACATTGGCCACGTGAGAAAAAGGTAGGGGTGAGCAGTGTACCTGTGTTACCGTACTGTCTCGTCTGGCCGCCGCCTTGCACTCCACACACACGTACGACACAATTTATTTTCCTCTACTTGTGTTACACCTCATACTCACCCTTCACCTATGCCAATATTTTTTCTCACAACACCATTTCACATATATTCCATTACCATCACCAACTTCGTCTCCACACGACATTCAACCTCCATAAACCTCTTCGCCACACGCCACTGCACACGCACATACACCCGAGCTCGTAAATTCGCGACCATATCCCCAAATGTATATGTCATCTGAGCTGGTAACACTGTGTAGGGAAGGTGTCATTGTTGGTGGAAGATTGTATCATGTCCTTCTACTATGTTCCACCTACTCTGATTCCTCCCTAAATAAATGTTACCAGCTCAAATGGCATAAACATCTAAGTACGTGGCCGCGAATTTACCAGCTCGGGTGTACATAATTTTTTTCCCCGCCACCTGTGCCCTATTCAGCCCGCTCCACACACACCTCACCACTTTTCTCCACATTCACCCACCACATTTTCGCACCCACATTCCACCTACACTTCACTCACATCACATCCTTAATCTCCACTCCACATACACACACTACCTTCCTCCCTCACACCACCATGTGCCCCACCAACTCCACCACACAAGACGCACCCGCCGCCTCTCCACCCTAACAAAACACCGCCACACTCTCACACAACACCACCCACAACTCCACACTCCATATTCCTTACGTTCCATCCTTTTCCTTCGACACACACACGTGGTTTTCCCTCACCGAGGCAGTCTGGCACGGCAGCGTCCTTCAGGATGAGGAGAAATACCAGGCTGTACTACACGTCCTACCCTCGGAGGTGTTCGCATCTGTTACTCCACTTCTCACCCACCACACCCCCGGTTCCAAGTACGAGGGGGTGAAGGCGGCCATCCCGACGGCTCAAGGGATGTCAACGATGCAGCACTACAAGGCCCTGGAGGATGTGTAAGTGGAGGGACGCCGTAAGTCAGTCCTGTTGTGACACATGCAGCAGTTGAACGTAGAGGCCGGCTCTCCCTTGATCGACTGCATCTTCAGAGTGCGGCACACCTGGCTCCTGCCTCCCGAGGTGCAACTCCACCTCCTGGTCCAGCCCAACCCCACACTCCAATAGTACGGGGAACTGGCTGACACACTGATGGAGGCCCACAACGACCACGCTGGGGTATGGCTGGCACAACCCACCGCCGCAGCCATTGCCACCCCACCACCACAACAACAACCAGTCATCAAACCAGCGGCACATGCACTACCACTTCCTATGCCCGCCCTCGACGCCACGACCATCATGTGTCAGCTTGAGGCGCTCTCTGCAAAGGTGGACGTACTCCTGTCAGTCACCACCCACCATACAGGATCACAGCTGGGCTCCACCTCCATGCCAGCTACCTCCTCCACAATGGGTACTACCAACACCACCACGTCAACAACCTTGGCAGGACCCCCACATATGTTCCAGCCACCAGTGGTTCGGGTCCCAGGCACGCAACTGCCTCCCACCGTGTCGCTGGACTGCCCCTACTGGCTCTGCCTCCACCAGTCGGAACCAGGGAAACGAGTAGGGCAGTGGCAACACGGCACCTCCATCACTACCGCCTGCCCCTTACGCTACATCCCCTACTTACTTACTTACCCTCCCACCCACCACTTACATGCCTCACGTACACGTATGTAAAACACACCATTTCACCATTTTTATGTGCTTGTGTATATGTCTTTGCTATGCACAGTCGTGATCAATAATAAACATCCACATATGGGTATCTCAAACAATTTACTGTTTAATGTTTTCACGTTCACATATGATGTTAATGTTTTAAGTAGTGCGTAGCTGCTTGTATTAAATTAAAGGATGGTAATTAACCTATATATTGGAAAAATTATCATCTAAGAAACAGAGGGATGCTGTCAATCTCATATGTGAGTTATCCCTATATGGATGATTATATATGACAACGACTGTATGTCTGTATGTATACAGAGGTTTATGTAATGTATTATGTACAGACCTATTATGCATGTGTTTATGTTTTGTTTTTGTCTATTATCATTATGTATATGCATACTGTATGTATGTGTTTCTGTATGTGTCCTTGTCTATATATGTCCCCCGTATATATATGTATTTTGTATTTCCTCAGGACCAGGCCTATACTCCTCTTTTTTTCTTTTGTATGTGCCCAAATAAATTTGTTTTTTTTCCTTCTATTGGGGAAGGGGGGTTACTGTATCGAGCCGAGCACCTGTCGGCTCTCCCCGGCCACATGACCAGGGCGCTCTGAGACCTTATCAGGGGCCTCTCAGCCTCACAGTGCCAAGGGGGGTGCTGATGGTGTAGTGGTTAGCACACTCGTCTCGCAAGCGAGAAATCCCGGGTTCGATTTCCGAGTCAGTGGAATTGTTGGAGAATTTTCCCAGCCCCCTATGTCCCTTTTCACCTAGCAGTAAGTAGGTACCCGGCTGTAAGAGCAAGGATAGCAACCTTGTAGACTGGGGGAAGATATGTTGATGTAACAAGACTGACTTCCTTAATGACCAACACCATGAGTCGAGAGGCATAAAGCCCTAAATCTTCACAGCACCCACTCTGCCTCCAGCTCTAACCAGGCCAGCTAGTTCTCTTCCTGTCCAGCTGCCTGCTCCGCTCCTGCTACGCCCGCTCCCCACTACAGTGACTCACCTGCAGCACGGCTCCGCCTGCCAGCTCTACCTCGTGTGTGCTCACCCGCTACCACGTGCCCCTTCTCTACCCTTACTGGTCCTGGAGTATTCATTGCTTGTACTACACTACTATTCCACACCCTGTGTCTACCAATAAACTAGTATACCGTGTAACCTGTGGGTTTGAGCACCCCATGCAACTAGTAACGGCACTTCATGTTATACCTGTTTAAACACTTATAGCTGGTAAAGTTAGTCCCATGATCTGTCTGTATTTGTTTGGGAATAACTTTAGATGTAAACTTATGCAACAAGGGTTTGATTATCGCGTTAGCAGTGATACTCTTCAGAGGGTATGCCTCCGGATACTACGTTGTCGTATCCATCACTGTTAGTAAATATTAATGTCCCTTCTGTGTCTTGGGAAAGGGTCCTACACAATACAGGATGATTTGTTCAAAGGGTTCATCAAGCACGGGGATGGAATACAAGGGGGCAAGAGGTATAGGTTGATTAAATCCACCAACCAGTTGGCAAACATGACAGGTTTCAAGAAATGTTTCACATCCTTCTGAATTTTCGGCCAGAAAATGAGACCCAAGATTTATAGTAAGTTTTACGGAACCCAAGATGTCCACTTTAACCGTCATGAGCTAGCTTTAATACATCTGAGTGTACTGAACTAGGTAACATAATCTGATGTGTTTCTGACCAAGAATAGTTGTCTAGAGCAGCATGTCGCCTGGTAGCTAAAGAAAGGTCAGTTTCCTGTGCCTGTATCAAATCTACTTTAGAGATAATATCAAAAGGAGGCATGGAAAGTGACGGAGACTGACATTGATTCTGAGAGGCTTGATGGACCTGTGAACAAGTCAACACTCAAGAGGGAAAAACATCAGAAGGTTCAGAAGGGAATACAGGTAAAGACTTTTCTACAGTTAGAACATTAGGTACCACAAGTTTACCTGCTATGTCATTACCAAGCAATAAATTAATTCCTTCAACAGAGAGGTTTCCTTCCTGTACTGCCACTTTGACACACGAGGCGACAAGAGAACACTTAAGATAAATTCGGGCCACGGGGTATGAAGTCTGAGAGGTGAGACTGGAAATTAGTATACAGTATACCTTATCTCTAGTAAAGTTATCTTCTAGATGAGGAAGAACATTACTTAGCAGTATGGACTGAGAAGCCACCGTGTCTCGAAAGACCTTAATAGGATAGGTCTGACCCTCCTTTGTCAAAGCCACGTCACCATTAAAAATAAAGTCATCAAACAACTGTTTTGACTGGACAACACTACTATTAGAAGCTACAGGATTTGATGAGGTAGAGGAACCTGATGCAGTAGAGATGAAACTTTTCCTACTACTTGTACATTTGGGGTGTTTACAAAAAGTAATAGTATGGCCTGGCTTCCTACAGTATACACATGTTAATTGGCTAGTAGTGAACCCGCTACCCCTCAGCTTATCCTTAGCATCTTTGTACTTGAAATAATCAGAGGAACTTTTTACAGAAAGAGTGAGGTCTCCCTCACGCCTCGACCAGATCTGGAGCCTCAAAGCCTGAACATCTGCTTGTTCCGCCACCCTCAATAGTTCCATCTCGCCCCTCTCCTCTATGTATTTCACAATAGGTAAGGGCGCTTTTCTTTTAAATTCCTCTAGGACAATGAGATTAATAAGTTCTGAATAGATGGTGACCGAGAGAGCATTTAGTCATTTCTTAAAATATTTAAGCTTATCACATGCAAATTCCACATATGTTTGATGCTTATTTTTGATCAGTTTCCTGAATTTATCTCTAAGTCTCTGGGGTTACCACATGGACATACAGAATCTGTTGCTTGACAAACTCATAGTTGTCGGGTCTATCTTGGTAAATGTAATTACGACCTGTCTGTTTAGGGGCAATCAGCAACATCCTTAGACCACTCGTTTTTAGTTGCTAATCAATCGAAAAGGCTAAAATAATGAACCCTCAATATCACCTTCATCAAAAGCAGGTATCATTACAGTTACACTAGACATGTTAAAGGACAGTTCCTTTTCCTCCACTCTGCTTCCTTCTCTACCTTGTTCTCTACCCACTGCCAACTTTCCCCTTTCGAGTTCTAGTTTTTCTCTTTCAAGTTAAATTTTCTCCCATTCGAGCTGGTATTACATCTCTACCCGGAGCTTTTCAACTTCTACCGGGGTAACCTGAGAAACTTCAGGTTTGTTATTACTTTTACCACCCAGTGTTTTAGCAGACTGAGTTGGAGGGATAGTGTCAAGGTTAAAAGGGACTTATTCCTCATCTTCAGTGTCGGGTAGAGCAGGGGTGTCCACAATTCCCTGCTTCACTAAATATTTTACAACAACATCCTTAATTACCGACTTAGTGAGTTTACTTGGTTGATCATGTAAAGGGACCTGAAAATGGCTCACTACTGATTTTTATTATATTTATGTATTCAGGCGAGGTGTCAGCAAGGAGAGATTCTATATCATAACCCTCACCTTCCATGATTAAAAATATACCAGATTTTTTTTTTTTTTTTTCTATACCTCAACCTCGGGACTGTAGGCTGTCAGTAGCCCGTGACTCTTGCGAGGCCCCGAGATTATTGGGTGTCACACCAGATGAGACAGTGGAGTTTCGTGATGATGTTGGTACCGTAGCTTCTCTTCTGTCCCACTAGATGACGACACCTTATTTATACACGTCACTATCAGGGGAGAGCAGCTACACCGTCTCTCACAGCATCTTGGAATATGGTCTGGCATCTTCTATGTTGTGAGTTGATGACGATGTAGGGGGTATTTTCTCGACGTGTCGGCGTAGCCAGGATAATTGACGAACAGCTGGACCCCGTTCACCTCAGAAAAATCCCAGACGTTTTCTCGTGGATTCGAACCCGGGTCCTTGACATTTGTAGTCCGTCTCTTTATCCACTCTCCCACCGCCTATTTGTTCTTACCTATTTGTATATTTACAGGATTGAGTGCAGCTCGTAATGTCCCGTATTTTAAAACACAATTATCATATTTTTCTTTAAAATTATGTATGTTTTTGACACACACCACTCCTGGTAATTAGTTTCATTCATCTATTACTTTATTTGTGTGTGTGTGTGTGTGTGTGTGTGTGTGTTTGACACACACCACTTCTGGTAATTTGTTCCATTGATCTATTACTCTATTTGTGTGTGTGTATGTGTGTGTTTGACACACACCACCTCTTCTGGTAATTTATTCCATTCGTCAATTACTCTATTTGGAAAACTATATTTATGTACATCTTTATCTCTTCTTCTTTTAATTAATTTCTTACTGTGTCCTCTCATTGTAGATATTCCTTGCTGCCACAAGTTTTTTATATCTATCTTTCCTTTTTCTGTGACACATTTGTAAACCATAATCATATCTTCTCTCTTTCGTCTTTCTTCCCGTTTAGGTAATTTTGGATTGGATTCTTCCTGTAGTATTTTTATCACCATTCCTAACTTACTTAAAAAGATATTGTGTGAGGTATAGTCACTCACCATAATCCCTAGCCCACCTGAGTCAAAGCCCGAGATCTTTGAGCGGGCAGTTTCTGGATGACAGCCCACCCAAAGCCTCCTCCATTGGTTTGAAATGTGTGTGTCCTCGTGATGGTTTGGGTGGGTTGTCGTCCAGAAACCACCTGCTTCAGATCTCAGGCTTCAATTCAAGTGGGTTAGGGATTGTGGTGCACAACTATACATTGAGATTTTTCCTCATATGCTTACCCATTTATGACAGGTGACTGGGTATCACTCACTCTCACACGGAGTTGAGAGGTATGTGAAGGAGAGTGGTATGTGGTGGGAGGAGGGACGCCAGTTAACGGGGAACAGGGGTTCATGGAGGCGATTCATTTGTGGCCAACCCTTCGGGGATTAAGGTGTTTGGCAATATATAGATAGATAGGTAGATAGGACCACCATCACCTGTCAGGAAATGTTTGTATAGAAGCTGCGATTGTTGTGTTTGGAAGGGAAAATGGAGTAAACAGGTTGGAGGGATTAAATGGGGAGCTGATAAGAAAGGAGGTGGAGGAAAGAAGGAGGTGGAGGAGGCAATGAGAGAGATGAAAACAGGGAAAGAATGAGGTGGAGGAGGCATTGAGAGAGATGAAAACAGGGAATGCTTCAGGTTTGGATGGATGCGATGTAGAATGTCTGAAATATGGTGGAACAAGTATGATGGAGTGGTTGGTAAGGTTGTTGATGATGCTATGGTACCAGTACGATGCGCTATAGTTTGTCTATGGAGATGGAGTCATCATACCAGTACCACATCATCATCGTCAACACCATGAATGTTCTTGTATACGGCCCTGTAATTCAACGGTACACAGGCAGTAGTACAGTCGGTCTCAGGAATTTGTATACACCACTGTGACATCAAGGGTTCGTAACAACTACAAAATTTAGTGCATTAATTTTCTAACACAAAATAATTCTAGTAATGTTATTTGGGTAATACTTGAATCAGTCAGCAGAACAATGCCGACATTATGTGCAGAATAAAGACCCCTTTTAATCAATACAGTGTGTACGAATTCTTGAGGCCGACTGTACAGCCACAATCAAATAACCACCGACACTTTCCTTCCATCGTGCAAAAGATCAGTATCATTTCAAAACATAATCATACAACACGTTATGTCTTCTCAACCCCCTCAATTATTATTATGAAGTGCTGCAAATTCATACATGTATTGTTCTTTATTACTAAGATATTTACTACGATGGAAGGAAAGTGTCGGTGGTTATTTGATTGTGGCTGTACATCTAATCAGAAAACACAACAATTGGGAGAACAGAAACAATGGATGGAGTACATTTATTAAGTGAAGAAGCATGTATTAATAATTGAGTTTAAATAAATGTATCACACAAATAACAACAACAACAATAATTAATTCACTATACCACATGCATCACCAAGTATCATAACAATAACAATTGATCTTTACACTAAATCATTACCACAAAATATTTTCACTTCAGTTTAATTAATTACTTTACTGAGTGAATGTTTATCTAAAAGTCTAAAAGAAGACTTACAGGAAATATAAGAGAGATTGATTGATTGATTGATATTAGGAGCCGCAAGAGCGAGGTCATATAGCGCCAGAAAAAGGCGATAAAGAGGTGAGACATCAAGCAGGAAAGAAATAGAAAGAAAAGAGAATATAGGAGAGAGAGACTGGAAAGGTGAGAATTAGAGAAAGATTAGAATATTAAAAGGGAAAGAAAAACTAATAAATATAAGCACTTAGACAAAAGAGATTTTCTCCTTGTATTCTAAAAAGTCTTTGTCTCCAAACATAGTTATTTAAAGGGAGTGAATAAACTGACAATTAACTCAAGACAAATGATACCTTTGAATGCTAAATGTATACTTTTTTATGTTACATATACAGCATTAGATGATAATGATTGCATGCTATTTCAGGGATCACGATGGACATTCCAAGCCACAAGGATGTATGGACAGATAGGACAGTGGGACATCAAGCCAGACCAGATGCAGGTGGGGATGGAACACACACACTCACTTTACCTTCAAGTACAGCCACAATCAAATACACTCGAGCTCGTAAATTAGCGACCACGTACTAAGATGTTTATGTCATTTGAGCTGGTAACACTGAATGGGGGAAGAATCTACAGAATAGGTAGAACATTGTAGACCGATATGATACTACAGTCTTTCACGTACAATGAAACCTTCCCCACACAGTGTTACCAGCTCAGATGACATACATACCGTAATCACTATGGCACGAGGTCGTGAATTTACTACGAGCTCTAGTGTACAAATGAAGGGAACTTATGCTGCCAACTGTACCAGCTGCTATAATATTAAAAATAATAATAATAATAATAAAGATAATAATAATAATAATAATAATAATAATAATAATAATAATAATAATAACAATATTTATTATTATTATTATTATTATAATAACAATAATATTTATTATTTTTATTATTATAATAAAAAAATATAATATAATAGTAATAATAAAAAAATAATAATAAAGATAATAATAAAAATAACAATAAAAATAATAAGAAAGAATAAATAAAAAATTGATAATAATAATAATAATAATAATAATAATAATAATAACCTCACTTGTATAAATAAATATTTTTTTTTAAGTACTTTTAATTTTTCGGAAGCCTGCTAAAGCATTCTGAAGCCTCCTGAAACGCTATGAAGCCTCCAGGAGAGAGGTACTATGTGAGTGTGTGTACGTGTGTCAGAGAGAGACTGTGTGTGTGAGAGAGAGAGAGACTGTGTGTGTGTCAGAGAGAGAGAGGTACTATGTGAGTGTGTGTATGTGTGTCATAGAGAAACTGTGTGTGCGTGTGAGAGAGAGGTACTATGTGAGTGTGTGTATGTGTGTCAGAGAGAGAGAGAGAGAGAGAGAGAGAGAGAGAGAGAGAAACTGTATTTATCTTTGTGTGAATGGAACTGCGTGAGTGTGTGTGTGAGAGGAACTGTTCATGTGTGTGGGAGAAACTGCAAGGAAGAGGGACTGTGTGTGTAAGGGAGATTTTATTTGTGTGTTCGTGTGTGAATGACTGTAAGTAAGTAAGTAAGTAAATATTTATTGCTATTTTTACATACATATGTACAAAATTTAAGGATTGGTATAATAGCATGCGTCTGTCGAGCCGAAGCTCCCTGACAGGCAGATATTAATTAACATGGGTGCTCTCAGACATGCCTAATCCTAACTATAGCAAAAAATCATCTTGATAATATCATGTTATCAATGGTATTACAAAATATTGATTACATTGGGTTATTACATAACTTATGCAATAAAATTACAATGGTTATAATTGTAAACATGTTAAAGTAGACCCACTAAGAATTCTGAAGTATAACATCTTTTATTTCCCTTTTGAATGACAAATAGTTGTTTGTTTTTACTAAAACTTTTATATTTAGTGGTAGATTGTGTGTGTGTGTGTGTGTGTGTGAGAGAGAGAGAGAGAGAGAGATAGACTGTGTGTGTGTGTGTGTGTGTGTGTGTGCGTGAGAATGATATCGATGTGTGTGAGAGAGAGACTGTAACTATGTAAGAGAGATTGCCTTTGTGTAGGAAAGAGAGAGACTATGTGTTTATATATTTTTTTACACACACACACACACACGAAGTCTCATTTTTCTCTCTCTCACTCACAAAGTTTCTCTCTCTCACACACACACATCAATCTCTCTCACACAAATGCAGTCTCTCTCTTTCTCACACACACACACGCACACAAAGCCTAACGCTCTTTCACACACATACAGTTCTCTCTCTCTCTCTCTCTCTCTCTCTCTCTCTCTCTCTCTCTCTCTCTCCGTGCACACACAAATGAAATCTCTCTTACACACACAGTCGCTCTCTCTTTCTCAGTTTCTCTCACACACACAAACAGTTCCTCTCACATACATACACACAGTCTCTCTCTCTCTCTCTCTCTCTCTCTCTCTCTCTCTCTCTCTCACACAATGGCAATCTCTTTTACATACAGTCTCTCACTCACACACATCGATATCACTCTCACGCGCACACACACACACAGTTTCTCTCTCTCTCTCTCTCTCTCTCTCTCTCTCTCTCTCTCTCTCTCTCTCTTCTTCGTGCTTGCTGTCCAATAATAATAATAATGAATAAATAAATAAATAATAATGTGTTTCAATTTCCTTATGATAAAATTAAATGTAAATATTAATTATCCCATGAAATAAATGGGTTTAATATTTATCAATGATTAATTTAGGTGTAAAATAATGAAAAATAATAAATAATTCTTGTGTTAACAAAATTATCATAAAGATAGACGAAAAAATAAATGAGTCTGTGTTTTAATTAAATCATTTTTTCTTATGAATAAACTAATGAAAACTTAGTGGCAATATTGGAGCAACTTGATTCCTCCAAACCATTCCAGGCAACAGGGTAGATAGATACCATATTATAATATTTATTAATTAATCCTGTTTCCTGACATATTTTGGAAGAATCAATGTACTCCAAAGTTACTACAAGGGACCTCAGATCTCTCTAGGGTAATTATGGAGCAAACTGATTCCTCCAAACCATATTATGACGTCATTACAAAGAGAGAGAGAGAGAGAGAGAGAGAGAGAGAGAGAGAGAGAGAGAGAGAGAGAGAGAGAGAGGGGGGGGGTAATGGAGGGGGGGGGGATTGTAAAGGAGGGGGTATGTGTCGAGAGAGAGAGAGAGAGAGAGAGAGAGAGAGAGAGAGAGAGAGAGAGAGAGAGCAGTGTTGCCAGGTCTGTTTGACGAAATTTCTATAATATCCCCATTGGTACCTCTGATTCTTCATGTCTAGTGAAAATTCCTCAAACTTGGCATCACTTATAGAGAGAATGTTGGCTGAAAATTAATGTTTGAATGGCAGTCCATAAAGGGGGTTACTGAGTTGACTTACCCTCCCCCCTACTCCACTCTACCCATACCTCCTCCCTCCCACCCATGTCCCTACTCCCCCTAACACCTTACCACCCCCCACTCCCCTACCCCCCCCTCTTGATTACCGTATAATGATGTCATGATTTGGTGGTGAATGAAGTTCACGTTTTGGTTCATAAATCATTAATTATTAATTATTTTGAATTAATTATTATATAATTAAATTCCCCATAATTTTCCCTACATTTTGATAAAATAATTTCTTTAATTACGCAATTAATTAACGAAATTAGCGAATATTTACTATTTATAATTTCCAACCGTGACTAATTGGTACATTGGAGCACTTTGGGTGCTCCAAGGTATCTCAGGCAACACAACTTAATGCAGGAATAATACAGTTTGGAGGAATCAGTTTGCTCCACAATTACCCTATGGAAATCTAGGTTCCTTTA